>VICI01002503.1:0-16441 GCA_019593645.1 Akabosia matsudoensis
TTTCATCCACTGCACAATTGGAGGAAAGTGAGAATAGAAATAGCTCTGATAAAGAACCAGACAATCGGTCCGTCAGCACTCCTCCACGAGCTGCATCTGCTTCTAAGCAGGCCACAAATAGCCCATCAAGTGATCATAGCAAACGCTCCCGGAAAGGTGGCCAATCTATTGCAGAAGAAGACTCTTCCCTCGAAGACGAATATGACGAATATCTAGAAAGCGACGGAGAAGGCGAGCCAAGTCCCTCTGAACCATCCGCCAAAAGACGGCGTCATGGTCAAAGCGGTAACACATCTGTGCACAGTGAAGGACCCGAAGATCTAACGAGGAAAGAAACTCCCAAAATGTCACGTCATTTTGAAACGCCGCAGCATTTGATGTCCTCGAATAGCCTGGTGGGAGAGCTGATTGATCGCTTTGGTCTGAATAATATTGCCCAGTACAGCGAAGCGTATCGTCAAGCACTGAAAGAAAGTCAGTTGTACAGTAAGCTGATGAAAAACGAAGGTGGGCGAGATAGATCAACGCCACATAGTATGAACAACGGCAGCCCAAGCAGTCCCCCAATGGGAATCCCAGCACCTTTCGACATGCTCAACCCCTTAGCTGCTGCCGCAGCGGCTGCAAATGGAGGACCACCTCCATCTGCCTTGTTTCCATTTGAAACAAATCTGGAGAAGCGATTGAAAATGGATTCCTATGAGGGTCTTCACGCAGCTAATCTCTGGCTTCAACGAGGCGACCCCTTGAACATATTCAATCCTGTGACAGGCCTTCCAATGGAGGCAGGTGGAAATCCGTTACTGGGCGGAGGTCCAGGAAGTGGTCCAGAGCGACAGGAAAAGACAAGGTACAAGATGAGCGATCGTAGATCTGTGAGCACGCCTGTTAGTGGAGGTGCGCCCTCAAGCGATAGATCGGTTGATGGAGGTGTTCCCATGCAAACGTTCAAGAAGGAGGGGAAGCGCAATGACACATGTGAATATTGCGGAAAAGTGTTCAAAAACTGTAGCAACTTGACTGTTCATCGGAGATCTCATACAGGCGAAAAGCCGTACAAGTGTGAGCTGTGCAGTTACGCTTGTGCTCAGGTAAATTATTTTCTTAATTGTTTTTTATTCCTTCGTCCATCAACAGGCTTTTTTTTTACATATTTGTTCATGGGTTTTCTTTTCTTCCCATATTTCAACAGAGCTCCAAGCTAACCCGTCATATGAAGACCCACGGCCGTCTTGGAAAGGACGTATACCGCTGTCGCTTCTGCGATATGCCTTTCTCCGTCCCCTCCACACTCGAAAAGCACATGAGAAAGTGCGTAGTAAACCAAAACAACTTGGCTGCCGCGGCCGTGGCTGCATCTGTCAAACTAGAGCTTGGGTCCACTCCTCAATTCATGGACCATAGTGAAGAGTCAAACAGCAAAGAAGCAACTTGACTGTTACCCTGGGGGGCGGGGGCTCCCATGCTACCCCATCATTTGCACCCGCATCATTCATTGCTTCATCCGCATCCCTCCCCAGGAGCAGCTCCCCCGCCATCTTCTCCCTCTTCCTTAGTACAGGGTCACCTGAATCTCGGTCCGCCGCCTCAATTCAGAACGCTACCAACTCCGCCAACTGCCGGTATCTTTTAAAACTATTATTTTTTCTAAACTCATACAAATCTCAAACCAGTTTCATCCGCACATCTATTCAGTTAGTTTTAAATTATTCAATTTAGCAACAAAAAAACAACCTAACGTCTTCCCTCGTACCGATTCCTAACTTAATTTTTACTGCGGCAGGATAACCCAAAATAAAGAGAAAAAAATATAAACAAAGACTTATCACAACCACATATTTTACAAACGAAACAAAATATTTAAAAAAATCCTTTCTAACTTGCTAAACTACATATTACCGTTCACTGTTTGTTGGTAACCATACAAATCGACACCGGTCTCTCCCTCTTCCGGTGAAACAACAAAAAACTTGCCAATAATAAGCTCGCACCCGACAAGGTAATTAAACTGAAGTAATAAACAGTAATTTACTTAGGTATCTAGTTCCTTTCTAGCTGGTCATTTAACTCATCATCATCCATCCTGGTTAATTTGTTTTAGAAAAAAATAGTCTCCTAAACTCTCGTCGTAAGTTGATATTTTTAGCATGCTAGTTTATAGATAAAATAAAACAAACAAAAATAAAACCTAGCAAAGAAAGCATCTACGCATCTCACAATTGTACATTAACAAATTTTTCATTTAAATTTTTCTCATGAAAGATAAAAGCATACATTAGTATCAACTTGGATGAAAATACAGGGTTTTTCTTACCAAAAAACAATACATTTTTTTAACCGAAATGTAATAGCCACAGACAAAAAAACCAACCTATAGTGTGACTGATGGGCAATTAGTTTTAAACTTGTAAATAAATTTTTAAAAAATCCATCTTGTCTAACCAACCGTCATCGACTAAAAAAATACATAGCTTTAGACTCCGTAATAGTAAAAATTCCGTACTTAATTTTTATTTCTTAAGTTTGGCTTAACGTTGTTTGCGCAAAAATAAAGGACAAACAGAAAACGCAGTGTGTTTGCAGCTCTGAGACGTGACGTACATAAAAATATATCATGTATTAAATCAGAAAAAGTGGTAGGTAATTTTTTTTAAATAGCATGCAAAAAAAAGAGCATTAAGTGTATGCAATTTTACAAACTAGCTAAGATTTTATCAACACGTTGGGTGTATCAGGAAATGGCTAAAAAAACAACATGATATCACGTAATAATTAATAATCTGTATATAAAAACTTTTAGTAAAAGGAAGAAAAAAAAATGCCATAGTAGGTACAATGCAATCCAAGTTTGTGTAATGAGTCAGGTAGCTATTCAAAAGAATCGGTAGATTTTTTTAAAATAAAAATTCTGAATAGCTCAGGATTTGGTTTTTTTTTTTGTACATTTTTCTTTTAATTGAATGAACGAGGGCATAAGTTGCGAGTGTGGAAGTGTTTAATTTATGGAAACTACGTTGAAGCTGAAGAAAGAGGCTGTTTGGATGACAAGTTTTTATTTTTTCTCTAGTAAACAGAGTAAAAATGTAACTTGGTTTTTACGTTAACTTTTGGTGCACATAAAAAAAAATGATTACCTAGTACATGAATTTCAAAACTATCATTCAGACGATATATTACTTTGTATATAGCATTTTTATTGTTTTCTCTCAATGTTCTTCCTTTCTCTTTATCTCGAAAGGACGCGGTCTCTACTGTCTTTTGTTTGCGTGCTGCAGAGGAATGTAAATAGTTATATGACGTGTATATACAAAATGTGTATATCAATATTGACTTTTCGCCAGGAAACAAAAGCATCTTTCTTTTTTCTACATTTTTTTTGCTACATCAACAAATTACCTTTATTTAAGACACTTAGCTATTTCGAAAATAACATAAGACCATGTTTTTATTGTATAATTTGTAAGCTTCATTTTGTATGTAATTAGATAAGAAACATGATGAATATTCTTAAGCTTTTTAAGCTGAATTGAAAACTGTAGTGATTGTACGGATTACAGAATAAAACACCGTAAATAATTATACCAAAATGGATAGTCGTAACATGTACCAATAAATGATTGATGTTTACCCTTTCTTTGTATTTAACGGATACCAAACAGGAACATTTTATAGAATGTATATTATAAAATTAATATAAATAAAATATGAATAGTTTTATTGGCGTGTATTTAAAAAAAGAGACGTAAAAAATTGATAGAATCATAAACATTTTTTTTTTCTCAAGTAAGCATGTATCTTTAAAATATTGTAGTGAATGTNTTTTTTTTTTCTCAAGTAAGCATGTATCTTTAAAATATTGTAGTGAATGTGGATGATGATGACAAAACAGTTGAAAAATGTAACGGATTATAAAAAATAACTAAAAATGCGTAACCGACAGTACATACCCATACAATGATGGAAAACTGATACATAAAATTACAATAAATTGTATTTCGTATTATATTGTACTCAGAAAAAAATGAATTCTTGTGGAAGAAAAAAAATATTTATTTCTCATGAAAGCGCATTTGCATTTGACATTTACACAACTAAATCATTTTTTTTTTGTGGCTCCTGTTTGGGGCACTTCAAGATATCATTTCATTTGAACCATCATCCGTCACAATCCATTTTGCGTCCATTCATTCCTGCCATGAACAGCATTCAGAGACGGAAACAGGCAAACCCATCGTCGAGTAAACGGAACTTGCATCTAAACGGTATTAGCCCGTTTGTGCTGGCAAAGGTCCATCAAGCGCCATCTATTGGAAATATAGCAAACTCAGTGTGAGTGTTCTACTTTCTCCATATATGCTCCAAACACCGTTCCTTTTTTTCATCAGAGAAATCGTAAAATTAAGTTTTCTATTTCACTAAATCGCAGTTATGGCTCTTCTCCCCTAAAATATTTAGTAAACCGTTTGGTTGTAAAAACCATTACAAGTTTTAAAAAGAAATTGTCGCTATGTATATTTTTTTTAAAGGAAACTAAGTGGTTATTCAAAGCTTCTCCTGACATGCTTTCCCTCATTCCCTTGCCGTCCATTAAGCCAAAAATCAAAAGTGTATCGCGTCTAAAAGTGTCTAATAACTTGTACATGACTGCATTCTCATTTCCCCTCGTCCAATGTCACATATCCACACATGTGCACAACTTTTTTCCCCTTTTCCCTCATCACACGAGAAGCAATCATTTTTCCCTCATATGTGTTTGTTGTCAAGACAACACCCTGATCCCGGTCCACACATACACTCACACACTGTCTATGAAATTCCATTAGATTTCCCATTTATTTCATTTTTCTTTCTTTGAAAATCTATAGACGCTCACCCTCTGCAGATTAGACGAGTCCCCTTTTGCAGCCTCCAAATTTTGCACTTTCACATATCCATTCATTTCACTAATGTATAGGGTTGTAATGATATTACATCCATTATTATCATTTTTCAACGAAAAAAGAACCTCTACACATCCTTGTTACGATAGGGTGATGCTCATGCTCGCAACTGGCTACTTTTTCACCGTCCGCCTATTTCTCGGCTCAGGTGTACTTTACCCTCAGGTGAAAGTAAAAATTAATTGTATTTTTTTCTCTTTTCACACCACTGGCGCCGTATGCAGATGAGTCATTCTCAAGGGATCAATTTTTTTCTTAAAGAATATAGCTTTGTACCTATACCCTCATTATCGTTGCTATCTCTTCGCCTCCCCTTATTTATATCACATACGAGAGTCTTGATTTGTCACTCGTCACAAGTAGCAACATCAGCATTCCATTTTTTCTCCTCTTTTCTTCTTTTTTTTTCATACCGCTGGGCTGGTTGAAAAAAAAGACACGATAATCCTTTTTTATACCCGTATCTACTCACCCATACATTTTTTTTCTCCTCATTTCTCTAGGGAATCGTCTCCATAGTGATTGCCACCACCATTTTATTTTTCTCTGCAGCCGGAAACAAGCAGACAGTTAGAGACGGCAGAAAAAACGTTTATTTTTTTCCAATGTATTTTATTTTAATGGAGGTGGGAAATCAGTGCAATTTGTATCTGCCCAGTGTGAACATCACCATGCCCGCCAAATCTTTCCAACTTGGTGAGCTCAGTCGCATCGAAAAATTTCTTCCCTGATCCCGTTATTATTATTTTTATGCTCCTTTTTCCTCCAAAGAAAGTATCCCTCCTCCCACCACCACCGTTATCTCCAGTTGTCGTCATTATTGATGTACTACGAGTGAAGAAAAATGTGTGTATTTTTTTCCTCGAGACTCTTTTTTAGAATAATTCATCCAACTCATGGGTATCTAGATTTTTTGTCTTGTTTTCGTTCGCCCTTGTCACACACCGGCAGAAGCAGCAGCCGAGCCAGTTTTCTCTGTAATTTATGCAAATCACTCACTTTCGCTCTCTCTCTCTCTCTCTCTCTCTCTCGTTTTTCCTCCAGCCTTTGCCTCTATGACTGAGTGCATGACTCGCTGACTATGAAAATGGATGGATGGATTTTCTAGGGCCATTTTCCCAATAAGTGGCAGTGGTGGGGAGACTGTGTGCTTAGCTAAGTACCCATTTCCCTTTCCATTTTTATTCGGACAAAAGAGAGAAAAGTATTGATTTGGGTTTCATCACCACCTTCGTTTTCCAAGTAGCCTAACGAAAAAAAAGCGTTGCCCTCATTGCACAAATGGACAGTCAATTCCACATGATTCATAATTAGTAACAGTAAACAAATGTTTGTAAGGACAACGGCCATTATACACTCCCGGGTCAATACAAATTACAACAGTTTTATTTCTGAAAAGAAATTTTGAAGTTGGCCTTCATGTTGGTTCATCGTACCAGGCACTGCCGGCTTTCACACGTAAACTCCGCCATCTAGAAACACAACTTGCCTGCTTTTCTCGAAAATGAAGAAAGCAAATCTCCACAGGATATATATAGTTGTGGTGGTTATGGATACAATAATTTGTTTGTGTCATTTCCATAAAAAACTATTTTATTTCTACAAGAGGAGTTATAAGCAATGCTCAGGCAAAAATGTATTGTTGCCGAGCTTAACGAACAGACATTTTTTTCCTGGTGACGATCGTGTTTTTGACCCTTTTCTTTCAGACACAAACAACTAAAGGAGAGAGTGAGAAAGGAGAAAGCAGCGCTAAGATATTTATGGTGTGCCGATGAGACAAGAGCAATTAATCTTTTTCACTCCTTCTCTCTCTCTCTCTCTCTCTCTCTCTCTCTCTCGCCTCGTGTGCAACTCTTTTACAGGATGAAAAAATATATACGGCAGCTCTCCCTCGGCATGGACGCGCCGGAATCATCCATTTTTCGATTCCTGCTGACTTGCCTTTTTTATAGACGCATAGGACTAGAAAAAATGCTATGACTTAGTTGTATATCCATTTATACAAAGAAATTGGAAAGAGTAGCCTTTTACTTGTGGACTAGGGGAAGGGATATAAAGAGCGAAAACATTTCTGCGGTTTTTTGTTTCCATGGACGCCTTCGGTTTATCTGCTGAATAATATACTTTTTTTTTTCTCTCCTCTTCCTCTATTTCAGAGAGAGCGAAAACATTTCTGCGGTTTTTTGTTTCCATGGACGCCTTCGGTTTATCTGCTGAATAATATACTTTTTTTTTTCTCTCCTCTTCCTCTATTTCAGATCTTTCATATGAAATGCGTATTAAGCGCTGCCTTGTGGCCAACTCATCGAAAAATTTTGAAACAAACTTTTTTCCAGGATGTTACAACGTTATGGGAAAAGAGCGAGAGTGCGAGACTTTTTATGTATTGTGCCTGGAAAAAAGGAAGGGACACGCGTATTTAGAAAATTTGATTTGTCCCAACCTCCCTCTCGTCACGGTGTTATCATTTTTAATGTTTCGATTCCCAATATTTTCTTTGACAATAAGCCATACATTTTATTATTTAATGCTTGGGGCCAGCTAGTTTTTTTACCCATTCTCCAGCCCATACATTTTTTTCTCCGGTAAAGTCAAAAACCCTGTTTTCTTTCTCCACACGTCTCCGCCGCAGTGCTTACATTAGTTTTTGGTTGCCCGTACATACTTTCTTACCTCTTTCTCCTCTTGTTTATACTTGCACACTTGACAATTGAATTTAGCCGAGAAATTGGTGACGTTGTAAAGCTTTTTCCAAGATTGGAAATCCCGAATAATTTCGTTTCCAATAATTCTTTCGGCTTTCATAAGTGGATGGGATACCTTGTAGCCGTGTTGTGCCTACGCAACTAGTTTTTCTTCCGGCCAAAACAATATTCCTAATGCACTTTTCTTCCCTAAGTCTCTTTTCTCTCGGTCTCTCCTTCTCTGTTGGCTACATTCCAGGACTCGGAATACCTCTGCCTTTGACTACCTCGGTAAACAATTATCAAAGCTTTTCTTTACGAACATCAGAAAAATACAACAGTAAAGGATGTGCACACAAGTCCAATAGCAATTGGTAGCAAATTATTTATTAGCATAGCATCAAAACAAAAAGTATATGTATTTTCCAAGTGAGTATAACTTTAATTTCCTCATTTACACCTTTCATAACTAATTCACCTTGTAATCTCATTTAACTAGATCATTATACAGAAAACATTTTCCACTCCTCCAATTTTATTCTTGAATCCCTCCATGACCATCATCATTCCTGGAACAGTACTAAAAAGCCTATATTTTTTTTTCTCTTTCTAACACCCGACCACCATCATTTTTTCCCATCCTGTACTCCTATCCATTTTCCTTTTTGTGGCTAGTAACCCGAGACGTACGTAGACGATAGTAGGGTAAAACTCAGCTCTCAATCCTTTTTTTTTTCTTTCTCGCTCCCTATCCATCTCCCTCCACAATAGCTACTCCACTGCTGATGTTGTTGTTCTGACACACATGCACTCCTTCTCATCTTGACTATTTAGCTGTTTTTTTTTTCTCTCTCCTGCCGTTCGGTCCACTGGAATTGCAGAGTTTTTTCATTCTAATGGAACTTTCTATGGTGATGGGAGTTTGTGTGTGGTGGTGACCCACCGATCGATTGGCATTTTCAGATGCCTCCAAAAAAATCGTATATCCGATGGGTTTTCATGAGAGACTAGCTTGGCACGCACATCCATAAATATATACATATACAAGGCTTGTCCACAGTCATGGTACACAATTTTCTCACTTCCCCTTCTATTGGGACGGTGGTCGATGGTGAGTCAGCCGAAAAAAAAAGTAGAAAGACCACGCATTATAGGCTTTCTATCCCTCCATGACTCCCTCCAAAAAACCGTGCAATCAGTCAAGCCTGGTGATTTTCCACAGGGAAGGAAAAAGCGAGTATCTATATTGGATTTTTTTCGTAGAAAAGTCCAAAGTCCGTTGGTACTGGAGTGAGCGAAGGGAGGAGCGTGGGATATGGGAAAAAATCTCATCTCCGGTGGCGATCGCTGTAGGTATTTTTTCTTCAAAAAGTGATGTGCTGAGAAGTATGTGGGATAGCTGTTAAAACGAAAAAAGTAATGAGTAGATGAACATAAACCTTTTTCTCGTCTGTGATATAAAAAAATATTGTTCTATTCTTACAAGAAATCCTAGTCCAGGGTAAATCCTTGCTGTAGTGACAGTCTGACATGTATGAAAATCAATCGATTTTCCCCAAAAGAAAAAAACATTCACGGACTCCGCCATATCCAAAAAAGGGGAAAAATATTCACCCCATGTAGCCCTGTAATCCGATGAGTGAAGAAAAAAGTTGTGTTTACCAATAGGGCAGCCATTTTTTTTTGCTTTTCAGAGGGGCCATTATAGCTTAAAATCTAAGAATCAAAAAATGAAATTATAGTTCTATCATTTTAAATAAAGCTTAAATTGATTAAAAACTAGAAAAATTACCAGAGGGACGAGTTTTGTTACAGTTTTGCCATCTGTCCCATTAGTATCCATAGTGGCCAAATTGAATCTAAAAAAAGAAAAAAAAAAGAATCGTATCATGTAGCTACATAAATAGAAGTGAATTTTCTGTTTGATGAATAGTACTTTGTTCACAAAAACTTTTACGCATAACACAACGTGTAAGCTTAAGACAATTGTATTGTGACTTGATCGACTCCACTGTAGCAAATTTCTGTGGACATGCATCGCATCTAGCCTTAAGCAAAGTTGTTTATTCAATAGATACTGGTTGTAATCAATTGCAGTCTTTTCTTCTTTTCAACCTAAGTCAATGTTTACTTTTTGGAGTGACCATGTCCGGCCTTTTATTGTCACGAATGTTCTGGCTTTTATGTTGTCGTATTGATTACCCATTTTACAATAGCCCTGGACAAAAAAAAAATGTTGCAGTCTATTCATGCCCGGTCTGATCTAAAAATAGATATCCTTTTCCCTTTTGTTCAGCCGTGCGATCTGGTTGGCTATCTAGGGGCACAATGAGCATACGACTAGGAATAAGTACGCCGTGTCCTGCCTTTTTATCGAGCAGCCCTGTTTGTGTGCACACACTGGTCAGTAGGCTCAATACGAACAATAGCTGTACGGTAGAAAATCCATAGGGGACATAAACAACAAAGTCATTGGACAAAAGACCTGGACATTGTCCACTCTTCCATAATTTTTTTTTGCAAGCAAGCATATGCAATATTCAAAAGTATAGCGAAGTGAGTTTTCATCTCACAAACAATATGAAATTCACAAAGTATATTTCTTTTTGCAAGATCAATGAACCTTTTCGTATTGTGCGTGTCTTTCAAATGCTAAATTAAGCGCAAGGGTAATGATCTGCTACAACTGGAATATTCTAATTTGAATAACGAACCGTCAAAAATAGCGTCCTTTTAAAACTCTTTAAAATGATTCTTCACAAAAAAAAAATCCTTTCAAATGCTAAATAGTATGTTCGTGAGGTTGCATACTCATTTATTATCATAATAAAATAACATATAATAACCAAAGTGCAACTCATATAATCAAGTGGTGGTAGACTGGCTCGCCAGCGGCCCCAAAGGGTCACAAATCCTTGATGCGGCTGTATCAATATTCAAATTACTTTTTTAAAAATATAATCAAAGAAAAAAGGGTGTATCGGAAAAAAAGGTCACGTCTCCTCGTACGTGCCTTGACACTATCCAGCTGTAGGGTTTACTTCGGTTTTCACTTTACATATTCCGATTATAATATACTCTGCATATTATAATCACATGCGAAGCAAAGTAACGCAACATTTTTATAATAGGACAAGGCAGGTGTTTCTCCTGTCATTATCATAAGGATACTTACTGGTTCTTTCTATTTTTTTATCGCTACCATATCAACAATCACCAGGTCAGGAACACTTGAGATCACACCTCTCCTGTTTTTCTCCGCCGTTACATCAATATTGCTTATCAATTGATGAATTTTTCTTTATTGTACAGACAGGGATACACTCAGACGCGGTTGTTATTTTTCAACTATCAACCAATTTTTTTGTGACAGGAACTTTACCATACTTCCTTTTGATTATAGCGACACTCAACCGATAAAAAATATATTCTTCGTTTCATTTCACTTTTTTTTTCTTTTTTTGTATACACACATGCTCATTAGCAACTATGACAACCATCATCGTTAGTTTCAACCGGACTTGCTTATCTCTAAAAACCGTTCTTTCTTGAAGGAAAAAAAAGCTCTCACTCTCCCTCCCATCCCCTGCCCCACTATATTCCTTCAAGGAAGTTCTTTTTTTTTTCTTTGGTCGTTTCCTCATCGTCATCATGATCAACCGAGAAATGTTGCAGACATACAGAGAAAAAATCCACATCTCAATTCAATCCTTATCGATTTTTTTTCCTTCTCATCACAATATTCTGTCTTTGGCTTTCCCTTTTTCATTTCTTCTCATCATCATCATCATCACCATGGTGATATGGCCATGTATGGCCTACCCGACACACAAGAGAAGACGAAAAAACGACCACTCTCTCTCTCTCTCTCTCTTAGTTTGAATTTTTAAGAGGAAAGAAAAAAGGATTCTTCTTTTTTTCCCGGTCTCCCCTTTTTTTATTCGGTTGTGATGTTGATGAGACGAAGTGGATGCTTGAGAAAATGCTTGCCTGCTCATCAGAAAGAGAAGAAAAAAAAGAAGAAAGATCTTGTCAAGGAAAAGGCGCATTATGTAAGCGTGAGTGAGTCCAGAGTTGTCTTGTGATGAGTGCAGCACAAGATGATGATGATGAGAATGAAACATGAGGGCAGAGAAGGAAAAAAATATAACCGGAACGCTCATGTTTATTGTGAATAAATAGATAAAATGGATTGGTTATTTTAATTGGGTTGTTAATTTTAAACAAGTAGCAAGGTAAACACGAAAATATCTCCCTACTTCTGGACAAGGAAAAGATGAATAAACAAGTGTATTGGATGTAAAAAGATTAAGTTACAAGTGAGTTTCGCTCAAGGGCAGCTCAAAAGGGAACGATGAAAGAACCAGTTTGACCGGGCTGTGAGTCTAAATAAAAATTCCTTGCAAGGTGAATAAAGACGTTTCGCAATCGAAAAAAAAAAAACTTCATTAAATACTAGATGTTTTTTAGCTTACAGGTGAAATATTGCTGAGTTCTGAGTCATGCCTGTTGTTGGATTTTCATTTCCAGAAAAGGACTATGTTTTTCTTAGAGATTCACGGATGAATGTACTATTTACTTTGAATTCAAAGTGTTTAGGAGCTGATATAGTAAATGTCGATGCTGAATGCAAGGAAAGGAGAGAAAAAATGGTTTCAGTTTTTTTTTCGTGTCGTCGAGGGAAAATGCATTATGTCGATACCCGACACCCCCACAGGATTCACCAAATGTGCGTCGAACCCTCCGAAAAAATGAATGAAAACCCGGGCATCTCTCACAATCCCATTTTTTCAAGGATTTTCTTTTTCTTTCGGACAAAAAAATCAAAATGGCTGCCATTGGTGTTGCATGTGGGGGCAGTATGCATTTAGCATTCTGAAATGCTAAAAGGAACCAAGAAAAAAAAATAATAATAAGCCGACCTCTCTCCCTCTTCGTTTACTGCTTCGTATTTTTTCTCGAAAAAAAAACTATATGGATGTACATTTAAAAAGGAATCTTTTAGAAAAACCAGCTTGTGCGTTGCCGCATGGAATTCTTCGCCCCTCTTCTCACTTGACGGCATTTTTCTAATAAAACCGTCCCAACCAAATTTTTCATTTTTTTTTTCACTCGCTCACTCTTTCTTTCCTTCTGTAAAAATATCTGCCCAGCTTCCCCTTTTCTCACCAAAAATCCTCCATAACGGGGTCCACTTCTGTACGACTATAATCACCATGGCAACACAAATGTCCCCTCGTATTTTTTCCTTTTCCCCTATTATTTGGAAAACGCACACATGGCAGGATTCCCCTAAAGTTATGCCCAGGATATATTCTTTTTTTTATTATTATTTACTCAGGCTTCTCGCTCTCGTCTTCGCTCCTTTTGCTTGTTATGCATCTCCGATTCTGTCACCAAGTGTGACCAGTAGTCATGTCCTCCGTTTTCTCTCGTCAAAATTCCCATTTTCCCGTCCCCTTGTCAAGAGTTTTCCCCTTTTTCGCATGCCAGGAAAGTAGCCATAGCACGTCTGTTCAAGCAAAATGTTAAAATCGCTATAGCAACCGGTCACGGTAAAATATATATTGATACGTTGTCTGTCTCTCATTTCATTATGCTTTTGTCGTCAAAAAGCTTCCCATCTGTGCAGTCATCCATCTCGTTTATCAAAAGGAAATGAAAATACCAATTTTCAAAATCCATCTCTCTGCATTCATTCTATTTTTTCTCTCTCTTCCATGTCCCCTCCACAAACTTTTCCTCCGTCTAATGTCCAATCGTAATAGGACTTCGACTAATGCCACACTCTTCGAGCTTCTGCTTCACGTACAATTGCAATTGTTTCAGGACAAAACCGACATACTCACACATGACATGATCTTTTTTTCTATAGCTTTACAACTCTCGATCTCGCTCTCTCGAAAGTCAAATGGAGGAGTTGGAGTAGTATTAATGCTTGTGAAAAACAACTCAATTTTGGAATAAGGCCTGCTGCTGGCTATACACAAAACAAAAGTTAATCTGGGAAAAGCAGAAAGAAGCCAGAGAACCTAGTGGAGAGAGTCAGACAGGCGAGCTGGAGAAAGGATGAGTAAGGCGGAGAAAATAATTTTCGAGAGAAAAAGAGAGAACAGAAATAACAAGTGAATCGAGAGCAAAACAACAGTTCACATGGATGCTTAGATTTATAATAATTATTCCGATTATTATTTCACTAAATTTCTCCACTCAAACTGAATCAAGTCAAGTAGCGAGAGAAGCCTTGCAGGAAGTTTTGAAACTATGGTACCACTCTGGTCTTCCGAAATTCGTATTGTTTCATAGCACACCTTTTCTTGCATATGAGATTTCAAACCGAGCTGTTCACTCTACATGTGAGCATCATTGTTGGTGACTCTGAGGCAGACGGACAGGAGCACATGGAGGAAGCCTTAAAGAAGCCAAGTAATTTTGTAGCTTCCCTCACCAGTAATTACACACATGTACATTACCTATGGCTTTTTGTTTTGTTTTGTCTTGTTTTTCTTGTTGTGCACCTCCTCCAACCCTGCCATTTTATCCATTGTCTCCCTAAACTAATTATAATCCTTTCAAGTAGAACTAACTGGATGACGAGCAATCTCTTTGCAATACTGCCAGGGTAACTGGCTTTTATGCAGGTTTTTTTTTCTTTCGTTTGTGACTGGCAGCATTTTGTACGAGTACAACTACGAGCACCACAGCATCGAGTAATGTGAGCAATAATAATGCCAAAATTGTCTCATTTACCCAAAAGGCCTAAAAAGATGGAAACAAAAGCAAATAAATGGCCGCTGATACAAAAGAAAGCAAGTGCAATGCTCACATGTCACATACTCCTCCGTTATTTTTCCTCCCTCCCCTCCATTTTCATAATGTCTTCCAATAATAATGATATGTGTAATTATCCTGGCTTCTGGCACTCCCTACACACCCTTTTCATACTGGCTTCCCTGTTTTAGTCGTCATTTCCATGAGTCACTCGACGTGGAATGAAAAACAATACAAAATATTTCTGGAGGTGGTGTCCGTATAGTTGGTTTATTCCAGATAATGATTACAGGCAATTACTTGCATTCATGCTCACGTGTGTGAGTACGAGATATAAATTTTCTTGAGATGGTTGCATACATTTTACTTGTGGGGCTCCTCTGGAGAGACACTTTTTCCCCCCGTTCAACCTCGAAATGGAGTGACTCACAGCCACAAGCTCCTCCAGAAAATAATGGCAACAATGTCACTCTAATTGTCCTGGAAAATAATAATAATTTTCTTGCTCTCTTGTAAGGAAGACATGAAGAAAAAAAAAACTGCCGATTGCAGGGAACTCCGTACACATAGGTACACATATTAGGACCGTTAGTGAAGTATAGGTTAACCATAGAAACATGGTGGCAACCTGGCGTTGATTTACAGCCCTGCTGCTGGCATCCAGGTAGAGATGGGTCAGGTGGGACAATCACTTATCATTCTCATGATCGCTGGAGCCGTTTGGCTAACCACTGCGTCCCAACCACAATCGGAGCAGGTAAAGTACGCCGTCAGGGCAACTGTGATTGATAAGACGGTCAGGTAGACCGCATGTATTCTCGTTGTCTACCGGATGACCTGCTTCCGAAGTAGAAAAACAGCAGAAACGGATACACCAAGAGTCGTGCCCTGGGGCAGTCTGCTACGTACTCGTAATATCCCACCACAATTTTCCAATTTCCTGAAAACCCATTCAATTTTTCAAGTACTAAACGAAAATGTAAAACCAGCAGATTATAAAAAATATACATATTTCTCCCAGCATTCTTCGGATTCCAGCTCTTTACCAATTTATTTATTTTTCCAATCAGCCATTTCGACCAATGGAAATATTTATGCACATAAAACGCCAGAGCTCCTACCTAGAAAATATAAAACAAGCAAACATATCCTTACATTCACAAGTATTTTCTTTTCCCGTCGTTCTCCTCACTTATTTCTCTCTGGAGTCAAGACAAAAAAAGTCAATTTTTATTGGAAATGACTACGTTCCTTGTTTTCTCTTTTTCTCTCGTTTTCTCATCTCCGTTAATGCTTTTCTCCCTCAATTCGTTCAAGAAAACAAACGTGTAGAGTAGTTACACCTTTCAAATAATACAATAATAATAATACTTGAGCTTCGAACACGGAAGAGAAAGCAAGTGAGAACATAGCTGTGGATTATATTTCCACAGTTCTGCAGTAAAAATTGTTTGTTCGGTTAAGTGTATATTGGCCTGACGGTCATAGAACAAAAAAAATAATATTTTTATTGGCTTCCTTCAAATTCCATTTATTTCTTTGCGGTTTTCTCCGTTTGTACAAGCAGAATAGATGATTTTTTCTAGGAAAAAAATATGATGATATTTGTGTAGTAGTTGAGATGACTGGGTATGAAAAACAATACGTCTGGGAAATAAAAAGGGCGAAGCCTAAAAAAATCGAAAATTTTTTTTATTGGCATCTCATGAAAAAATAAAGTGTCGGCGCTTTTTTTTCGTCTTTCTATTTTGGGTATAAAAATCCTTAGAAATAAAATAACCGGACTATCAATTTTCATCAAACATTGTCAGCCGTGGCCATAGACAACTTCAATTTCCTGTTTTAATCAAACGTATGTCTGTCTTCTCTATCCAGCCATTCATCAACGGAATTTTCATTTGCATTTTCGTTTTTTTCTGTGTTCGTATTCACATAATACTTTTAATGGTATCTACACACTGATCAAACTAATTTTTGTCCCCTATGTTCCAGCGACACTCTCCACATAATCATATCATCTGCATATACGTTTTTTACGGAAAA
>VICI01002504.1:0-16423 GCA_019593645.1 Akabosia matsudoensis
TTAGCAGTTATTAAGCCAGATGCGATGGGAAAAGCCGATGAGATAATTAGCGAAATTCATCGTGAAGGATTTTCCGTTTTGCAGGTAACTTTGAGCTGAGCAGCTCTACTTGATATTTAATATCTTAGGCCGATATTTGTGACCTTAGCTGAATCAGGATCAATGATTACAAACTCTTCTTATATTTTTAGGCACGCCGGGTCAAGTTATCGGCAGAGCAAGCAGCATCCTTTTACCAAGACAAGTATGAAGAAGACTGGTTTCAAGGCAATGTAGAAAATCTATCTAGTGGCCCAATGCTGGCATTAGTTTTGTCCGGGCCAGGTGCCGTTCGTCACTGGGCGACACTTGTGGGTCCACAAACCTGGGAGGAGCGATCTCAAAACCCGACATGTCTTGGAAATATCTATGGTACAAAAGACGATGATTTCAAAAATGCCGTGCATGCATCTGCCAGTTCGGAAGATGCACTTCGCGAGTTGCATTTTTTCTTCCCAGAGTGTAAGTCATTGTTCATTGTATTTTAGAGTTAATTAGCGCCAGAAAATGACAGACACAAATGGCGAGGCATTACTCACCTGAGACCATGATCAAAGTTTAGGTTTTTGTATTTCTGTCATCATTTTTCGGTCACACAATCTACTTTTTAGAGATGACAAACAGCTTTAAGTCTTGGGTTTTTCGTAGGATTTTGATACATGTATTGAAGATGTATGAAAAATGGATTACCTTCTTTAAAAACCTATCATTATTAATTAGGAACAAAAAAATATGGAATAAGCTAATTTTTTCATGTAGTTCAAAGTTTATCCTTGAAGTTTAGATGACATTCACAATTTGACATGGCTTCTCGATTTCTGAAAATTTCTCCTGCTAAGGGTTCCTTGTACAAAATAATAGCATAAATAATCAATAATCAATAACTTAATACACTCAAATACTGCGGCCTTACTTTACGCATTGCACCTGCCATGCTCCACCTTTCACAGGCGGTATTGTAGTTGATAAAAAGATTTAGTTAGCATTTGTCAAGCGTCGGGCTTTTATTGTGTCCCAGCTAAAAGCTTTGTCGTATGCTATTGTAACGAATGAGTTCAAGCCGCCAATCTTGATACGGTAAAATAGAATGAATTACTCTGCCGTGGGTTATATGTTTTATTGATTAACGATTTATGCATATTTGATGGAAAGGCATTCTTTTGTTACAGTAATTGTGGAACCTACGATCGCCACCAACCTGGCAGCTCATTATCTAAACCAAAATGTCCATCCTGTACTCACTGTGGGCCTGTCTAAACTTGTCAGAGAACGTCCAGAAGATCCTGTAATTTGGTTGGCTGACTGGCTTATGGCAAATAATCCAAATAAGCCAAAAGAACAGGGCGTAATCGGAACTCCTGGAAAGTGCAAATAAGCATTGGGCCCTCCCTGCCTTACTAACTATCGGAAATCTTTCGTTATTACTAAGCAAAAACATCGTATTACATTATCTTGGATGAATTGTAGATATTTATATGCCTACGTTTTAGTTGTTACTACCATCGAAGTGTAATAACTTATGCAAATTCATCATTTGCAGGAAAAATCTTTCAACTTGAACTGACGAGAACTCTTATTTGACAAACAAAATAATAAAAAATCCGCAGAAAAAATTGTAATGAAATGAACGTCCTGCAACTACCTTTTTTACAGCATATGACATGCTTTTTCGAACCCAACCACAAAAATCACAACCGTTCCCAGCCAAGTTCCACAAAGAAAACGGTCACAACTCTGAAAGTTGCCCGTAGCTGCCATCTAGTCATAGCCTGTGATACAGCACGCTCATATTATTCTTACAAGTTCCATATATTCTATTTTAGGTTTCGCTATGGGATGAAAGGAGCCGCTAACTTGGTTGGTTCGCCTGATGGAGACAACGGTTGAGTGACAGACTTCTAGCGACAAGTGAACTCTTCATATGAATGTAAAACTGTTCGTCTTATTTTACGACAAAGCCTTGCTGACGATATTAAATATGTTTGTGATAGATTAAATTACACAATCCTTTTACGTTTTTAGTAACTAGCAGCATAAAGATTTAGAGATTTCCTGTTTTCAGCGAATTATAACAACTGATACGCTTGAATAAAGCGTTTCGCATCGTTGACTTCTGTTCAACACATGGGATTTGTCGAACACAGGTCACTTGCTTGAAAAATAAATTAATTCCAAATACTGGGAACAATAGTAATTATGAACACATACATAGAATAAGACAGCTCAAATTTTCTCTACTATGTAAAATTCGAATTGCCTTTAATCTCTAGAACACATAAATGTACATAAGACCTTGAAGATTTTAATAGAGTATAGAGTTTGTTTAATTTGGAATTTTTACTTACAGCCTGAGCTTTGCATGTAAGACACGGTTTTTTACTTTTTTTACTGGCAGTCTAATGTACATGTGTCATTTAGGGAACCAAAGGTGCAATCTGCAGTCTAGTCTTAAAGTGTTTCCTTTACTTCACACAGAATGACCATTTACAGTTGTGAGATAATTCAACTTGGCAAACAATTGTCGCACAAAAATCCAGTGTCATTATAAAACCCGTACAAACAATAGTCCTTTGATTGATAAAAATAATTTGTATAAATCCTTGATAAAAGCGCCCTTTGTTTTCCTTGGAAAGGTGAGCTGACTTTCTACGTACAAATACAAGAAATTTCAGTCCTCAAAAAAGTATTCTTTTTTTTCACTCATTCCCAGATCCAAACCGTTCATTCAAATTTATCCTTCACTTGTCCATCCCACCCAGAGTAAAGGTACAGATTGATATACTGCGACACACATGTGGTTGCAAGACAAGTCTTTCAGAGTAATAATGTTCTCCCAAATAATCTGTCTTTGACTTCTTTACCAGAACATGTGCTCTGCTCTTGTATGTACACAAAAAAAAACTCTTAATCCGTGGACATCTTACGTGTCGAGCCGTTACTTAACATAATATGCTTATGAAGTTTTAAAACAAAATGCTCGAAACAGTATTTATTTTGTTCAACTAAACAGGCCCAAAACACAACATCCTTTTTCATCTGCGTCTTACGGCCAGAACAGAAGCAATTCATATGTATTTATATGTACATGTATTTTACCCATTTGCCGTTTGCTTTTCAAACAATTAAATGAATTTACTATGAACGCAGAGACTCCTAAACAGAAATCTTTTCCTTTTTACAACTCCTTACAACCCTAAAATCTCTGTAAGAGTTCAGCAATGTTTTTTCCTGAAAGACCATGTGCACTTCTGAGAAGATCTTCGCATGGAACAGAGATGCCTTCGTTTNGTTTTTTCCTGAAAGACCATGTGCACTTCTGAGAAGATCTTCGCATGGAACAGAGATGCCTTCGTTTCCCATAGCGTTCAAAAACTTTCAATACAGCAACGACTGAGCGCATTTGAGTCAGTCTTGGTTTTGCTGCCAAGAAAGCCACAACAACTTATCCTTTGAAACGATAAAATCTGATCCTTTAACTAGTCCCCAAAATAGTGACAAGCAAAGAACTGAAACACGAACAGGAAAGCCCGAGTGAAAGATGTTTCATTTGTTTGTGTAAGTTTCCTGAGTTTTTTTGCTCTTTCTTGCACAAACATTTTGTGGAGCTATGATAATGACTCATGTGCTTCGTATTGTTAATGGGAACTTTTTGTTCGTTAACTTTTGACACGGAAATTTGCATGCGGCATACCTTCCTCGATAAGAAAACCAATTTGTCAATGTGATCAGTTTGTTTTTGGTGAGAGTGGTTTGGGAGGAATAATTTTGTGGAGTGAAATTGCGTAGCTTGGATTATCTCAAATATTTATACGGTAGTCTAAAGATCAGTCAAGACGTTTGAAGTTTTCACTTTTCGACCAATTTCGGATCTATGTTTGAAATATGAATGGACATCTCGGAAGATAGGGTCAGTAAACAAAGTGAAAACACGCTATGCTTCGTGCATGAACATGCACACAAATATTATCCAATGATCTGTCATGTTATTATGGAAGACATACTTTATCGATAACTATTTCGTAACCTTTTACTCGCAGCTTCAAAAAAGTCAAACGTCGAAGCGGAATCAAGTTAACCGCGAAGACTTGAACGTCAAGAAAATGCCTATCGTACAAGGTAAGCAACGCAAGTGTTGTTATATGAAAATACATATTATTCACCTCTAGACTAATACTCCGCCAAGCATTCCTAGTAAAAAAAATCAAGTTTTGGTTCCTGGACTGCCTTTTTAACCTTAAAACCATCTTGCCAGTGATCCATGCGCCACCTAACTTCTTATCAGGACTGGAAATAGTTCAGGTCAAGCTGTAAACTTTGCAACGCATGAAGAGCATAAAGAGTAAAATGATAATGTATTGGTTATCCTTGAATTATCCTCCGTGATGGTAGTTATGAGCGAATCTTCTCATGCAAGAGATTTGTAACCTTTAGCCGATTGAAGACTGGCACGCATAAAAACGAACTGTACCAGATATTAGTTCGTCAACTTGTTTTCATTTCATGTTTTCTTTTCTGGACTTTACTTGACATAAAATGATTTAGTTTTGCATTTCTTTTGCCTGTGATGTATAATTTATAATATGCATTTATAATATCATGTTTTCTTTTCTGGACTTTACTTGTCATAAAATGATTTAGTTTTGCATTTCTTTTGCCTGTGATGTATAATTTATAATATGCATTTATAATATCCAGTATCTGGAGCGGCATAGCAGATGAAAGATTCATTTAATAAAGCAGTAGACGTGCGGATATGTGAATCAAATTATTATCCACCATAAAGCATGTAATTGACTACTTAAAAACCTGTCCACATGTCCAAAGTATTGATTCATATAACAAGTAATGGTATTTGTCAGTAGGTAATTATTGAATCCATTACGAAACAGCAACTCTTACTAGATCACGGATCGTTGTAACATTAATCTTGGCTGATCAACTGTGATTTATTACAAATGAAACGTGTACTTTTATATTCCAGAAAATCCAACTTACTTCAGTGACAAAAACGGAGCTGGGTCGTCCACAAGCTCACGTGCATCCCAGCTACCAAGATGTGGAGTCAGAACTTACGGGACCAGGCGGAAAAATTCAGTGACCTCGTTTGACGGGTGGGAAGACAGTGAAATGGAAACATTTTTAAATAGCTGTGAGAGTAATAGCAACGGTTATGCCGGTGTAGATTCAAAATCAGTTACACAATCACTCTCAAGCGGAAAATATAGTCGAAGATGCGAATCTACAGGAAATAATGGATCCAGCAGCACCTCAAATAATAATAATATAGTTTTCCCCAATGGAAAATACAAGTCGAACATGATTATTGATTCGTCGTTTCCCCATAAATACCATAAAGACGAGCCTCAGCACATGAATAAGACCGGAGTAAGCAGTTTGACAAGACTCGGTCAATTGTTCAAAAAATCCAAGTCAAAAGCTTCAGTTGGCAGTGAGAGCCATGCGAGTACAATAGAGTCGAGTGGAATTGGCTCTCCAGCTTGTACTCCCGACTCGTCCTTATCAATTTATACAAATTCTCTAGACGGGGATTCGCAATCTTCGAACCACTCTAATCAAATTTCTCCAAATCATACCGACGGGCCAATGGAGGATAAGTTTTGCTCTACATATGCGTTCGACGATTGTGGCATTTTTGCAGCAAACATGTATTATAATGTTGGGGAATCCTCAGTATTCACTATCTACAATCAGCACAATAATGATATTGCTGATAGTAAAAGTAATGTGAAACCAGCATTGGCATCAGTCAAGCGGCGAAGTGGTACTGGTAGGAAATACTCGCTTGGAGCCGTTTCAGTTGAAGAAAAGGACTTTGTCGACGGTGTTCAGACTTACTATAACAATACGACGTTTTCAACCTTTCCTAATCCTAAGAGATGTTCTGTGGCTTCTGCCGCGTCAACTACAACCTCATCAGTAATCCCAGTTCCCCGCTATAATGAGAGTAATTCAGAAAATGTGTCCTCAAACGGTAGAAAGACAACAGTTTTTCATCCCATTCAACAAGACGGAGATGGCTATTTGAAACCTAATGAACCTCGTAACTTGAGGAATCCTAAAAATTTGTACATTAACGACTCTATAATTGAAAAAGCGAACGGGCAAGTGCAACAAGTTCAGGTTGACGTGCACACGCCGACATCTACCTCATTAAAATGTGGAGTTAATCAAACCGGAAATTGCTTGCCCTTTTCGGAAACAAATGCCCATACTGGTTTCAATTCATCTGCTGCCAGTGTTAGTACAAACAGTACTAACAGATACCAGTTCGACTCATCAAGCTCAGCAACATCAGCGGCAACAACTCTTGTTGTGGGAGGAAGCAATAATTTTCTCTCTCAGCTTCCGGACGATGATACTGCGAATGACGCAAGCTCCTCTACAAAGGGTAGAAATAGCCCATTACCTGTCTACATGAATCGATCCTATTTCGGTTCCAATACTGGTTTGCCGAGTACTACCCAGTGCTCATCCATTCCATCGACGGATTTGCACAGTTCACAGTCAAATCGTCAACAAAGAACTCCTTCTATGTCAGTAGCTGCCGACTGTGAGCCATACTGCTCTCTTTGTGCATCATCCATTATGGGCTCCCCAAGGCGTAAGTTATTTAAAATCTTGTTTCCGTTTTTGTCTTATCTCATCTTTTCAAATACCAGGAGTTTTTTTCTGTGAAGGGAAAATCGGGAAAATGCAGGTCTGTTTATTCTGACATTTGTTATTACAATCTGGTGACGATGATGAGTCATCAAGAATCTTGTATACAAAACAGACCCGAAAATGAGAGCCTCGATCACGTCAATACCGTTGTTTTCTATTAATTACAAGCATCTAAAATAGCATAAGGATTTCCTTGCCATAAACTTATCAGACCGATTAATGTGAATTCTTCTTAGCACTATAACTGCTCAAACATATAATGAGTAACGCGTATATAATTTCATGAAATGATACGTGTTGACTGGCAAACTAATAAGTAGCATTTATGGCTTCCTGCCAAAAAAAAGATCATATTTACTCGTTACGTCCATTCATTCAAAGTAATTTAAACATTTGCATCATTTTGCATAATCTTGTTCATTTTCGTTTGTGGTTGTCCTTCTACGCATAGTTTTCATTTCACAGTCATTCATCACATGCTACATGATGAAAACGGTAAGAAATTAGCTCTCTATACACTATAATTCTAATGTACATATGTGCCAGGAAATTCCATAATTGGACATTTAGAAAATGGACACTTAATGAGATGTCCCTAATATGTAATTGAAATTTTAAAATGTTTGAAGACCGCGCTGCGGGATACGGTTTATTCTCATGTTTAAGGCTTGTTTGGAGACAATATCGTTTTCTGAAGTTTCAGCTGAGTTAAAAAAGGGGGAACTTCTTAATCCCGGACATCTGAACGAGAACATCCAGAAGAACAAGCAAAAGAAGTAAATGTACGACGCATGACAAACGTACAAACATAGCGCACAGTCTTTTATGCATGCCCTTTGATCCGCTTTGATGACATCTAAAGGGGGAAGGGTTGATTCGTGGCTTGTTTTTGTCTTTCAATCAAAGTCTATGTCTAATACACACAGGACATTGTAGATACTGATATGATTATTACATGGACTCAATAAAAACCGACTGGATAAAAAAGTCTATAAGAATTAAGAAATCGTTTCTGAAATGTACATTTAGATCATAGTCATGTTTATAGGGTTATTTGGGAAAAACATGCTTACATCTACATAGTACATAACATACATATTCTACAAGAAAACCTCCCTCCATATTTTAGCAAGCAAGTTTAAGTTCCTTCTGGAGAAGAGGGCGAAAGTAGTGTACCGATGATGATGGGCTTTGAAATTCGATATTGAATTGAAAGGTTGTAACAGGAGAAGGATACCTGCCTTAGCTATTAACAAAAACTTGAGAGAGTGATAGCTTGTTGGCTTTTTTAAGCTTAAAAATCGTTGTTCCCTGCGTGGGTGGACGACTTAAACCTACTTTAGGTTTGAAATCCTGTCGTTTCGAAATCGAAGCCTTGAAATAGTACGTCTACTGATCTTTAGGGATAAGGCATGTCTGCAGATATAGTTCATGTCCAATACCAATATTCTGTAAGCAATAAGTGTCATCACTATCATTTTTTTGCTTCGGTTTAATGTCTTGCATTAGGCGATTTCTTAGAAACGTGAGGATCCGTGTTCATTTGAATTCCGAAATAGTAAACAGAACGGGCATCGACGCTCTTGTTTACTTGTGCGGTTGCATATAATGCATAATGTTCCGGGAAATGGAATGTTTTTGTATAAATTCTCTGAAAGTTACGGGAGTGATAACTAAAAGCTATGTGGGTTAGGAAATCATCATCTTTATGTACTTTCGTGCATACTAAAAAACGAAGAAATGTCGAAACAACAGTAATTTACGCTAGTGTTCTGTTGTACTACTTTATATGGTTGTCATTTCCAGATTTGACACAGAGATTTCAAGTGAAGAGTACGCATGGCTTTGGATGTTTGAGAAGGATGTTTTTTGAACACCTATCTAAGAACAATCATAAGCATGCCAGATTGCCCAAAATAAAAAATCTGGCTAACATACTTTGATTATAATTTTCAGTTCGTACTTGTACGTCATGTTCCTTCTTATCCCTCATTTTTTATGAATTAACTTTGTGGTCTAAGTCTCGCACCCAATGTTTGTCAAGGTTTCGTTTGTACTTCTGAAGATTCGGCGTAGTACATTTAGATAACATACAAAACAAAACATTATGCCTATCACATGCATCCAAGAGAGTCCTCTTTTAACCCTTGCTGATGCGAAGGGAGTGAAACTCCAAGACACAAGTGAATCATAAAAAAAGATGTTGAACACATGGGCTAGTTAAAGGGCACGCGTTCATGATGAATAAACGGTTGAGCACCAAAAGCATTTGAGCTGTATGACAACCTATAATGTAGATGCAGTTGGATCTGTAAATAATTCGATTGACAGTACAAGAGCTGACAAAGGTGAAACTCATTTCCTCCTTCAGTTCCAACGCTCTGTCTCTGGATGTTGGTAACAAGGCTCAGATTTTGGCTTTTCTTTCAAACTTATCTTCCCGATGATACCCATAAATGTAAAGTTTTGCATTTTAACTACGTTGAGCATGTCAAATTTTAAGCGTACCCACTTCCCCCTTCTTTTTTATGACACATCTCCCATCTCTTCGTTACCAAATACTCCTAGTTAAAAGGTTTATGAATGTATCTACCTCTATAATAATTTTCTTGACTATACATTAGAGATTTCAGTGGGGTCGTTTGCGCGCTGAAAGATTGAAATAGTACGTGTTAGTAAAAATATAACGAGAACTATCACTCACTTCGATTGTCATAACGGAAAAAATGAAATAAAATCAGATTCGAAGACGCACATGTTTCCAAGTATTGAGTATGCTTTTCAATGGCAAAACCTAACCTCCATCATTAACTCTTCAACGTAGAACTAAGAAGAGCGCCTCAGAAGAAGAACCATAGGAAGAACCACTGGTTCAAAAAATAGTTTTTTTTAAAACTTCGAATTAGCTTACACATCACATCAATGTGTTTTGCTTTTTTGTTACTCATGAAGACGGACCTAAGTAAAAAGATGCGGGTGACGACGGAGGGATGTGGTGACAAGACGTTTTTGAAAAAAAGTTTTATTGTCCAGTAGAAAGAGACGGGCCAATCCGAAATCTCCGACAGATGACTTTACGACACCTACAAGATGGAGTTTACAAGTTTGTAGAATCGTAGCCAGTCTTCTTTTTTACGGCTACTGCAGGCAATGAATTTTTATAAGAAAAGCGAAAATACATCATTACTCTGGTGTTATTTTCCATTGTCCTTTGTTTTAGTTGTGAAAAAGAGTACTTTATAAGGATGAAGGCTCACCATCTCTGTTTTTTCGTCCATTATTCATAGCAAGGCTTTTGTGTCCTTTGTTTCAAAAGGGTCCAGTAAGCAAGTGAAGTCATCAATAATATCTTATTGATGACTTCGCAAGTGCAGCTAAAGCTTTCGAAGGTTTCTTGGTACTTTATTAGTTTTTGAGTTTACTTCGTCAACTAGGTTGAGTTGTTTTTGCGGCCGTTGTCACACATGGACACGGGCTTAATGACTGGTTTTATTGTTTCAACACAGTCTGCCATGCTCTCTAAGAATGTTTTTCCAATATCCTCGACTAACAATGGCAATTATTGTTTGTCTTTTGTCGTGTGGTAAACTCTTGATAAATAGAAAGTCGTGTTACAGCTTTGAGTGTAAAAGTATGTGAAATTACATAAAATTTCAAGCATATCTTTAGCAGTTTCATGTATAAAGCTTTTCAAATACATGGAATCGTAATACTATTAGTGCTTGTCTCTGCAAGGGTATAGCCACTTGGGTACTGTATTTAGTGTATTTCCTCGCATAGTTATTCCAGACAAAATTTGGTAGCATGTTTTTGTTTTTTTAAATGGACTAAGAAAGAAAAATTCTCCTTTCTTAGTCGAATATGGCTTATGAAACGGGGTGGGTAAAATACTGAAATACTCCTGCACACCATGAATGTTATAGTTGATTGGTCTTACACTACCATCCTCCTTCACCGTCTACGTCCACCGTTTACGGTTTACAACCCCGTTCTGGTGATAACTGCTTTCATTTTGACCACTGCGTTGTTAGTTTCAAGCTTCCAAGCACCAAGTAAGTTTACTTCAACACGGATCTGGGGAAATTATTTAATGTCGTGTGCTACTCATGAATATAAGTTGTATAAATTTTTGACCTTGTATCAGAGCAGAGTCCGCCTACTTTGCGGTATACAACAAAAGTAATCTTTTGCCTTTCAAGTAATGTAATCTGAAACTTAAAACCACCAAATAAAATCTGAGAGCAGGTTCAAAGGCTCAGCCGTATGTAAGTAGATACATATTACGCAAAAAGTTGTAAGACTATCAAGTATTTATACCAGTTTGTGTAACAGACAGCATCTTATCCATCCAGGAATTATGATTATGGAAATGTTTCCAGTCTCTGACCTTATCTGAGAAATATTTAACAAATAGGAGGACAAAAACTGGTGTCGCAATATACATTTTTTCTGTTCACGGGTAAAGAGTAACACATAATGCTGCAAACATGACTGATTTATGGGAGGGAATTTTTCGGAGAAAAACAAATATGCAGTAGATAGAACTTAGTTTGTGATGATGTTCTTCTTGTTTTAATTATTTAGTTCCTCAAAAATTCATGTTTCAAAAATAAATCCTGTATTTTCCGTTTCTGCAAGGCGAGGGTGCAATTCTCCAATGATGACGAATCCAATGTAAACATTTCAAGCACGGGATAACTAATGGCAATGATTTTCGTAATATTTCACTTTACCTCTTGTGCTCCTTGATGCGTTGCTTATTTTAGCTGAGTACACCGAACGGAAATGAATTGTATGGAATGGAGTGGTGGTCTAGAAAAACATTAGATGTTGTCTGAAGGAGAAAAGGAAGCTGAACGCCAACTCCTGTCTTCAGAACATTTTTCTTCGTCTTGTTCGTAACTCAATAAGGTGAATAATATGTGTATATGGGTTATGCTTTATCATCCACACTACCTCTATTCCTATCTTTGGCCGACTCATCTTTCAATAGCAGTTTTGTAGGTGATACTGATATGTCTAAACAGTAAAATTATTTCCCTCCCTCCTCACGTCTGGGTTGTGATGCGTTTGGTACGGGACAGGAGATGAGCATTCCAGAACCTTAAGAAAATATATCATGACGGCAAGCCAAAATTGTGTAAACTTTTTTGCTTCCAGTGGTTTCACAACTCAAACTCAACTTGTTATGAAATACTTCCTATTCGTAAAACGAGCATTATTGTTGACATCACCTATCTTCAGCTCCCCTTGAGAAAGCTGTTTTTATATTAAATTTTGTCACATCGCTTTCAAAGCGATTTCATTCGCAATCGGAACCGTTCACAAAAAACGGACCAACTAAATCTAAGTGAGTACCTTGTACTGTAAGTACGTGTTTCCCTTGGAATGCCTTTCCAAATAAATTCATTTCGGCTGGGTCGGAGTCTGGACTTTAAAGAAGGGGGATATGATGCTTTTGAAGCGGAGTGTGCGCAGCTAAAATATTTTATTGTCTGGTATAAGCTAATGTCGAGCTATTCAATTTAATCAAACTCAGTATTCGCGTGCTCGTTAAAATGTGAATGTTTATTTATGGAACCATTAAATGATTCGCATTGTTATGCTACATTGCAGTCGCAGAAGTTGACAAGGGAAAATATTCGTCATGCTTGCAACCCTCATGAATCTTCCGGCAGTGATATCCAGACAAAGTCTTTCTAGGTTTCCTCCCGTGCTGTTTAGTGAAATTTAAAAGAAATAAGGGTTTCAGCGTGTACATAATTTCTTTGAAGTAGTTCTAACATAATTTTCCATTTCATGGGGCTCAGATCCAATGGAATAGGGTTTATCAGTCTGGCTGTTTTTCTTTGCTAACTGTATCGGCAAGCGTATAATAACGTAAATATTATTTCCGGAACTTGACTTTTGGCGATGGCAAAGTCAAAACTTGCATATAAAAATCTATCTTTTCAATCGTTAGTAAGAAGTTAACAAAGCTCTTACCCGTCCAAAAATTAACAGTGTTCACATGTCGCAAGCTAACTATCATTATACGGAAGTGATCACATTCTAACACCACCACATATTCGTACATTCATTTCTACTCATAGAATGTGTAATACATGATTTGGGATGTCATTTATGCTCTGTTTCACTCTTTTTCTTTGGGTATGCGTATTTATTTATACTCATTGCTTACAGCATTTTCGAGGGAAGCAAAAAGAAATGGATAGGTTCCAAATAGTCTATTATTTTTGAAACGCAACCCCATTTGTAAAAATTCTGTTTCCGTTTCAAGACTTTCAGTGTGATGCATTAAGCTTTTTCACTTGTCATGAAACACTTAAACAACTGCATTGTCATATATCCAATTACATTATATTAACACGTTTTGTGAGAATAATACTTTTGAATGGAACCACATAATAGCTGGTTCATACATTCTCTCTTATTATCTCCCTCTCTCCGCTTACGCAACGTACTTATGATTGGTGTCCATTGCAAAGTAGACAAAACAGGTGAAAGGACTCCTACTCGTAGGTCATGTTACTGGGTAGTGATATTCGTCTTTGTCAACCAAAAATGAACAAATTCATAGAATACTATAAAAAAAAAGGTTGAAAGTGAAACTTCCTCTTTCTGTTTTCCCATGATTTGTATGAGTCTTTTTAATTGATCATCATATCATTGCTTCTTGTAATGGCTCAATTGGCTATTTGTTGTTTCTAACTATCAAGCATTGCGGATTTTACCCAAAATTATAAACGCACTGCTATCATTGACGATCTCGGACATCACAAGCCTATATAATTTAGTTAGGTTGGTTAGTCAAGTTTCAGAATATTATGTATGTAGTAGATACTTCATATTGTAAAAAGCTTCTACGGCCTAGCACACAAAGAATTTTCTCACTCCAGGAATAGAAAGTAAAAAGAGGAAAAAAGGGGTTGAAACGAAAATTAATGGCATCAACTCCCTTTTTCTTTCACACCAAATTATGTAATTCAATAAAAGAGTAATGTCTTCAGCCTTGAATTGCATTGCATAGATGTAGTGCATTGTATCGCGTTGCTTTTTTGAAGAAATGAGAGTACAAAAAAATGCTTTGAATTTTTGAGGAAAAATCTAATTTGTTGACAATTTTTTCTCTTTAAAACGATATATACCTTGCCTTTGTTTGGGCTGTATTAGCACATCGTGAGAGAATTGAACACTTTGTCGAGTGATTCACGCTTTTGTTTGTGTTCTCAATCAACGATAACTCCTTGTAAAAAAGGGAAACCCCATAATAGACGAAATCTCACTGCGCATTTATTTCCCTCTTCCCGGATTATAAACTTACGTTGACAAAGACATGTATGGATTGTGGCTGGAAACCACGCATAATTCTTCTCACGACATGAATGCAGACTTGTTAATAGTTTAGGGCCGTTTTCCACATTTAGAAACGTTTTCACTTTTTTACTCCTTTTTCATTTTCCAGGCTAATTTTATTCCGAAGTCTTATAAGATGTACTATTTAAACTTGCTCCAAAGCGGAAGAAGTTTTAATCCAAAAGAAATAGAGCCATCCATACCATTATTGCAAGCAGACTTAACCCCTAACGTAATGTGTATTCACATAAAAGAGCACTGGGAGGTCCTCAAAAGAGTGTGATACTTGAATCTCGTGAGAGTGTGCCTTAGGATATTGGGAATCGGATGAACAAGCGATAAGACATTTAAGAGGTGGCACTGTAATTTTGTCGAATTATCCATAGAATGCTTTTAATCTTTGCTATCCTTTGGTACGGCGCCTATAGCGAATCTTCGAGAATGTTTTTATAGGACTAGAACGGATTTTGATTTCATAGTAATAGTTCAACAGTGGAAAAAGAGGAGGCAAGCGCGAATTTAAGCTTCATAAGGGCATTTCTCTTCTCACATATTCTTACGACAGGAAGCTTCGGTAATGCTTCCTGTTTAGATTCCAAATTGTTTCAAAACGGCTTTTGTTTCTTTAAAGCGATTACTGTGAATGCTTCTTAAATAGTCTAAGAGTAAGGTAGATGAATATTAAACCGTCGTACGTCTAAAGTGTTTTGTACATAAACTTCCGCACAAGATCTATGAATAACATCATCTTAAAACCGTAATTAACAGAGATTGCGATCTAGCATCAATCAAGAGCCAATAAGTTATTTCCTTTAGTTTGAAGTATTTCTTTCATTCCCTCATTCTGGCCATCGCAACTTCGGATCATGTACTGACACACGACCAGACGACGCTAACACGCCCGTACATTATGATCATGAAGATATAAAAAAATGAAAAAACAGGTCCAGGCCCACCCATGCGAGAAAACAAGCATGTTTCTTTGGCAGACATAGCCATATTGCTCCCAGCAGCAGCACCCAGATTTCAAGATATATCAAAACATTTCAAAGTTGGATTTTTAATTCTACTCCTGCTACTTGACTTAATGCTTGAAAATTAGCTTCGAGTGGAACTTTTGTACTGGAGGCATTCAAAATGTGAGGAAAGTCAATGCTGTCATTTCCATTTTTCGGTATTCATTTCAAGTTCACTTACCGTCATACACACAACCTGATTGTATCTGACGCAAAGGAAAAATAAAACAGATCAAGTGTCGTTTTCTATTCATTAAATCCTTTTGAGGGAGGTATTCATGTACCCCAAAACATACAAGCAATTTGGCTATCATCAACTGTCCTGATGGTTCCACCGCCACTGGTTGATTGTATGAGCTTGCAAGCTTGTATCTCCGGACAAAAAAAGTAAAGGCACAGAAGAGGATGTATGAGTGGCCCAAAAAATCGTGAGCGTCTGCATTCATTTTTGGACTGTTGGAAACTCACCACTTTCATTCAGTTTACTCAAACACCATCACATCCGTTTTTACTGCCAATTGCTTTTTAAGTTTATATCGTATAATTAAATGATTCCAGCTGCAAATAAAGTCCGATGAATGTTGCATAGAATATTCGGCAGCCAAATACGTGATGGATTACCGACATTGATGGGGAATACCAAATATTCCAGGCATCAAATTTCACGCTGTATACATGCTTTACCGTCTTAAGACGTTCATTAATAACTACAATGCGTTTTTTTAGAATTTTTTAAATAACGTTTACATAGTCACTTTGTTTTCTTTCTACAGTATTCTTAAGAAAGACCGGCGAAAATACCAATTTCCCATACGTACTGCGTTAAAAATCACACTTACCTAAGTTCGTTTATGTATTCTATTGACATCCATATTATGTGTAAAAATACCTAAGTATTTCGTTAGAAATCGAGAACGCAAAATATTTGGTTACGTATTTTGTCAGTTTTTACGGCAGGACAGTTTTTTTCCGCTTGTAGTCCGTTAATGATTGTAGCACTATCTAGTATTTTGTGGTTTTCCTGTCCACAGATAGAGAGACAACAAGAAAACTTTTGGGTGGGATATTAGGCACGATATGACGCAAAATATACTACGGTACAAGAAATACGGAATATTGATGACGTATGACTCATTACTAACAAAAATGTTGCATCAAAGAAATTCTTGGTTTATTCTTGTGTTCGGTAGTTGAGATCGGAGCAAGTTTTCTCTTTGAGCATTTAAAATTTATAGCTCAGACTGTTTGAACACGAGTATTTCTCCAGATAAGACTATTACACTTTTGAGCTAATATTATTCAATGTTTTGGCAACCCATTTCATAGAGAGA
>VICI01002505.1:0-16420 GCA_019593645.1 Akabosia matsudoensis
TTTTGTCGGCATAAATTAAAACTAAAAGTAATTTCCCATGAAAGTAGCCAATCAATAATCTGCAAGAGAATAGTTACACAAACGCAAGATCAATCATAAGAAGCTGATTTGATACAGGCATTTGTATTATGTATGCGTGTACCAATGTAATGACCAATGGTGAATGGGAAAATCCATTACCTGGGAACACCATCGAAAGAGACTTTGAGAATACAATGCTGCATCCCAAAATAGGTAACAGCAGGATGGATATAAATAGTAGCATTGGCATTTATTTATTATGTCCCTATTATAAATTATACTAAACAGCTTGTATTGAAGATTCTAACTAACTACTCAGAGTAAATAATGAGAGACCATTGTTTGCAGTAGTTTCAGTATAAGTACCGCCGTGCGTGTCACACGATACATGACATGATGACATGTCTTTTAAACAACAATAAAGAACGATGCTCAGACGCAAGGAATAACTATAGAATATAGATGCAAACGTGAAATGAACAATGAAAAACCGACTCGGTGAATAGCATTTTTCAGAAGCCAACAAGAACAAGCATACATACATCACAATTATATTTTAGGGAATCGCCGAAAAACTCTAACTACTGCTGTCATTAACTTTGCTCACTCACGAGCTCAAAACAACATGATATCAGTTTATTATGACGGATAAAATGATCAACCTCCTCAAACACACGAGCAGTCATTGTACTTGGTGCATATACTTATGTTGAGCGCAACTAAAACATGTTTAACAGGAGAACTTAAAATGAATTCATTTGATTACGGTCATGAGAGTCATACTAGAAATTGGAATGTTTTTTTTTTGCTCTTTCTACCTTATTTTATTGATCGGCTAATTTATTGTATGAGTTTATGTTACGGAGTTCTGCTACCCGTAAAATTCACGGAAATCAATTATAGAATCACAAGTAAATTTGCAAGTATCTATATGCATTCTTCCTGAATCTACTGTATCCTAACTAAACTCGGCGAGGTAAATTTCAGTATAAACCCTGGGAATCTGCGTAGTTTTGTCGAAAACCGATTCTGTGGAGTAGTAGGTGTATGTATCTCATAAATTTCTCGCGTTTCATGGGTATTCATACATTCATCCTTCTCTTTCTTAATGAGTTTTGTCTCGCTCCATGATGTAAATGACTTCATTAAAGCTTGTCAACAATACGTACCACGAAAAGTGACTTTGACGCAAGAAACCGATAAAGCTCTAAAAGGGAAACGCACATGATCCAATCGGGCAAACAACGAAAATAAACAAAGCACTTGTTCTTCACTTGAAGACGAGGTGTCGATTGCAACATTTAATCTTCCATCGTAGTAAACAAAGCCTAATTATAATGGAGAAACTATTACTGTGAGTACTGACAGTTGACAATTTTCAGCTAACGCAAGTCCATGTGCAAGTGCAAACAAAACACAAATCCATCTGAATTTTTCTAGGGAAGATGATCTGACGTTACCACCACCGGCGTCATTACAATTACTTCCATGATTAATATGCAAGCTGTTTGCTCGTGGCAAATCGACACATGTTTTAAATTATGCATGAAGTGAATGTGATCTGAGTAGCCAAAAATACCTTTTCTGAGAGCCCCATGTTTGTGATAGTGATGAAGTTTAGGAGGACATCATTTGCCCATAAATCTTTTCCATGAAGTCTACGATCTTCTGTATATGATTTACAAAAACAACCAGCTCTGGAATGATGGAGCGTAATCAGACTAATCAGTAATCATAAACATATTATCATGCTGGATCTATCATTGGAATTCAAGAAGGGCGTGATGCATGTATTTTAATGACATCAATAATCGGTATATATGTGTGTGAACACTACCATATTTGCGAGATGAAACAAAAATCTACTTTTATATTCGATTATCGTGAAACTTCAAGTGGGTTGATTTTTGATTCATCGCCAGTGTACGATATAAATACGGAATTTGCGTTGGCGTATGTAATGGACCGGAGTAACGTCGTAGGTTATTCGTCGAAATGTAAGGTGTAAGGAAACAGTGTTTGTAGGAGTAACATGAAATTGCTTTTAACATGTTCTCCTAAACTTGAAATCCGTTCCACCTACAAAGTCCGCTTTCCCCAGCCCACGCTACAAGGGTGAAGTCTATTCTGGTAAAGTATTAATCGTTCTTTGCCATAAGGTACACACTTGCAAGTGTCATTATCACTCATTCAGAGATACCTGAAAAGAACAAAGGCGTGCATCAATAGGCGATTTCGGATGTTATTTTAGAATTCACAGTTTGGTAGCCTATTATCCTTCGATTTTAGGCAACTTAGAACACCTTCTGATGTGTTCGGAACCTTTAATTTAAGGGTTGAACTTCAATTGGTGGCTAGTCACCGCTTTCACTATTGCTTTAGGAAACCTCTTTCGGCACCTTTATAGTAGCGAATCTACGGGAGTATATGCATCAGTATTTACAATTATTCAATTGTAGCCAATGTCAAATAATATGCATTTTTGGCTATACACTGAATGCAGATCAATAGAAATGGTATTTTAACTCCCTCGGACACCTGCTAATCTATTTCAGTTAATCAATGGTCACATATTTCGAATTTTTTAAAGAATCAATCCGAATCATGACTGGTTGAAATATTTGCGTTTATGGGCTTCCTGAAAGGTTTCACTATTCTTCTTGGTGCAAATAAATTAACTATGCTTTTTTTGGTTGGGCCAAATGCTATACTTCTATTTTCGTTTTTATCATATCCCATTTGCATTTCAATCTTTTATCGGGCTACATTTGCTCGCCATATAGCTTTTAGCATATTTTTTGTGCTCTAATACTGTTTGAGCAACACCTTAGGCATGTCAATTTTATTGTGCCTCCTATAAGTACCAGGTCTAAAGGCTTAAAATGATTGTGAAAATACTGCAAAATTATTCAACACACATAACACACACTGTGATACAATTTATTACATGCCAAACCTGAAAGTAGCGAGCTTGGCAGTCTAAATTTAAGGAAATATTTTCCTATATTATGAATCTAATGGTTAAGTATCGATTGGTTTCAAGATCCGCTATCGAGATATCTAATATTCGTAGTCATCTTTGCTATACACATAACCTAGTAAGTATACGTACGTATCAAAAACAAAGAGGCTTATATTTCATTGACAATGCCACCTTCCAATACATAGCTTTAAAGGAAGAAGCTTCATGAAGAAAACATTATGTCGTGCTGAGAAAATGCAAAAGACTTGTGTAGATTTTATCAGAAAAAATCAAATACCTATGACCGAAAGAAACTTCAGCTCTGGGCTGGGTTGAGATGTGTGCAGTGTTTCGTACGCGTACCTACTACTGCTAAAATATTCCAATGATCATTCTCAAAATACATCGTACAACTAAAAAATCTACTCTTCCAACAATAGATCAAATTACAGATTATTATGTGCATGCAATACAAATTTGCGGCAGTGTTGATTGGAAATCAATTGCATATGATCGATAGCTTATGATGGAATTGAATATCTTCGTAATTGTATATTACGTAAGAAGCTAATGTCACATTAATGCTAGTACCATATGCATTCTTGGAGTACAAGAACTGATTTTTAGTGATCAACGTGTTTTTTCCATCTTTCAACTTTCTTCGCAATTTTGTAAGGTTGTAAAAATTAGGAAACAAAGCTCCCGAAAATTTTATAATGTAGTGTATTCCTTCTGAGAATTTGCAAGGTGTTGTATGGCAGTTATCTATATTTTAGCTATTTTTTGCGACTTTGTGTTTAGGGAATAGAAGGTACCCAATGTGTGCCCTTAATTCTTTAGCTACTTTTTTATATTGTTCGTTTATTTAGAAAAAAACCATTGTTCGGTATTAATTAGGAATATGCATGCATAAGGTATACGATAATTAAGCTAAAAATTCTATTATCAAAAAAAGCTTTTTTGCATTAAAAAAAGCCAAAAGCTAGTAAATTAATGCTATAGGCAAGTACTTCAAGGTTTTATTTTAAGCGTTAGCCATTCCATGGTATACTGGTATGGTTTTATATATTCCGTAATCTTCAATAAAACGAGACCGCCTCATGTCTCACAAACGTTTTCTTTGATCATATGTTTATGCTTGCTGATTCATATGAAGATGGTGATGATTAAACGGTTCATAGATTTTAGACAGCCATTCGGTTGGATGATAAGAGTTACGTATTGTTTATGTAAATCATAATCAAGTCCATCTTTTATCTATGAGTTTTGCTTCTGCTTCTTCTCTAGCAGAACCGATTCAAAGGAGATTCTGTAGAATTTTGTACAGATATGACTGCAAAATTCAGCGATGGTTCCAATGGTTGATTGAGATCGTCCATCGAAATTCGCTTCTTCATTAACATGTCTATCTAAATAATAATACGAATAGTGGGTAAAAAATTAATAGTAAAAATTTGCGAAAACTTTCATGCATTAGAGCATAAAAAAAAGTTCTCGGCAAACTACCACGTGTATACTTTGACTAGCATTAGGTTTACCGTTAGACATTTATCTTCCAAAAATTATGGATTGTAAGCTATAAATCTGCATGCTATATATAGCTCCGACCTTTTCTATTTCTACATGCATACGAATGTATGTATGAGAGAATAATAGAAGTTAAAATCCTCAAATTTAGTAACGTACATTGAGTTTTCATACATATTTTCGTAAAAGTTTGCAAAACCAGGGGTTAAGTATTCTTACTGCACCTTCTAGCAAATTTTTCCGTGTTTTTGCTGACAAGCGAGATTACTTGGATTACATGCCGTATTTCCTCTTAATAGTCCCCTGCAATAATCGATTCAACACCGAACAAACCTCGGCTCAGGATGTGTTTTAGGTAAGGAAAGTTTTGATAAACCTAGTATCGCGAAACCCGGCTATAAAAGAAAAGGATACAGGGTTGGTACACCTCTATCGCCTCTGAAGTTCCCATATTGAGCATGTACGTGCAAAGATGCACGTAATGACAATCACGAATCACGAAGAATCAAAACAAAAATTCCATCTCGTATAAGGTTTTTTGCCCTGCCCCTGCCTGGTTTACGAAGAATCACGACAGTGACATTGAGTAAGGTAAAGAGAGACCAACGAGAGTAGGTTCAAACATTGCTTGCGCATCAAATTCCACCTTTGTTATGATAAGCTCCAAAATATGTAGAATGCAGTCGATTATGTATAGTTTTGCGTTACAAAGCCAGTTCAAGTATGATGACTCTCCCCCCGAAAAAAGGAGCCAAGCAAAATTTTATACCGCTGTTTCAGAATAATCCTTTGCACGTTTTTAGCAAAATGTTCAAAATAAAAATAATGATCGAAGATGAAAGATGGACACTTCAAATGAGAGGGCTCCTTTGTACACGAAACAGATTACACTTAGATACGTTTTAATCGAGCTATGAGCGCTTAGTTGCTACGATTTTTAATGGCGTCATTTCAGACTCGGTGGAAATTTGCATATTAATTACTTGAGGTGTTTATGGTGCTTAAGCAGTAAAACAGTCATCAGCATGTTTTTGGCCCAACTTTATTATATAACTCAGACATTCCGTCATCAAAACAAGACATGGGTAGTCATTCTGTAAACTTGCAAAGGTTGTAAGTGGAAGGCAATGAAATACAGTGCACAAAATGTTAAGTAAATACTGAGATGAGCGCTGGTGCAAACACGTGAACGCAATTTGTAAGAAAACACCTTTGTCATTATAATTTTCATCATTTCTTTTTTTCTATTCTTCATAACATTTCATTTTATATTTCATATGTTTCATTGAATACTTTATATACATATTTTGCAACAAAGACGAATCAATCAATATTTCAGAATTATTAGTAATTGCACGTTCTAATGCGAACTTACGAGGTATTCAGCCAGTTTTATTAAATCTGAAAGCCGTACATTGTTCGTCATTGTTGGTTTAGAAAGTCCACTGCCCTATAATAAATTTACTCGTGATCACTACAAAAATAATTGCAGGACCGATACACATCCATCGTTAACTTATAGGTGCACCTCTGAAATTAGCTCTAATTGCTAATGTCTACTTCATCATATGAGCATGCAGATAACATACCTGCCTATACGCGTAATATTGCTTGGTTAATTAAAGAGGGACAACGAATTGGAGGAATCTGGAACAACAACCTGTCTGCTTGCTTTCGTCCTCATAAAAAATACTCGCTATTGCTAATTATCACATAATTAGGTGTAATTAGTTTAATATTTATCCACTACCATTTATTTTTAAGTTAACAAACTACATAATCGGAGAGAATAAGTCAATAGTAATTGTTATTTTATATTTTATTTGCTTGTTTCACCAGGTTAAGGCAACATCTTGTACTTTACAGTATAAGTATCTAAAGAAAGTTGGAACATTCCAAGGAAGGCAAACTCAAAACTGGTATGTGTCTCTCTATTGATTTATTTGCATCTGTCTCTCCAAACTGACATAATACACCTTGAACTGGACGGCATGTCCAATGACATTAGAATAAATTATAATCACTATTATTCATACGTACATTATGCGTACGTATATTGATGTGCATGGCGCAAGTGTAGCACTTTCTATCCGTCGACAAAAAAGATATACGGGTTTCATATATACTCAGCTATACTCATGAGAAATAGCATTAATCCTGCAATGATACGACTAACCAATTTAATTAACTGTATTGCAAAAATATTTAGTTCATCAATCTGTGCTCTGTCTGTCTGTCGACTTTCGTTTATCGTTTTTCACTTTTGTTCAATTATGTTTGAATGCATACTGAAGTAGATCTAAATCTCCTGGCAGGGTCAATAGAACCCGCATACTTTACATGATCGCTTAAACCCTTCATCTTCTTCTTATTCTATGACATGATCGTATATTTTTATTCCGACGCTTTTAGATTCTAGTTTGTTCTGTAACTCACGGTCACGGTGCTTTCCATCAGCTTTCCTTCGTCGGTAATTTTTATGGAATAAGATATTTGTTTCTGAAATTGATTGTGCCAGAATGCAAGCTATTTCCCTACAAATCATTATATGTACTTCCTTGAGTCAAGTAGGCATGTATGATACATGAAGGACTCATGTATTTGTAAGTAAGCTGAAATCAGCAACAATATTAGCAGCTCAAAACTTAGATAAAATCAACGAGGATATAATAATATTTTGCTATTAACTTGCAAATCCTACTTGAGCTTCTTTGAAAAGCTGTATTGATAAGCTAAACTTGACAAAAGTGTAATTTCTTAGCGATCTTATGCATGAGTTCCCAACTTGACACTGATGATATCTAGTCACACTCATGTTTAAAGGTCAATCTAGTCACGATAAATCAACGATAATGAGCGTCATCTTTACTCCTCCTTTATTTATTGACCTCAACGATCCATTGATACGAAACCACGTAAATACCTGATACTACACTTTTTCATAAAATCATATAACTGCTCAAAGCAATGTCTTTTGTAAACACGGACTTAAAGGCCAGCACAAACATTAAACACCTACCATGCCAAAATACACACCTTATCAAAGCAATTAAGCCAGCACGGTTACAACCATTATGAAACTAGTAACAAGTTTCTACACTGTTTTTTTCTCGTTTCAACAGCACGTGTACATCCCGTGAGTGAACAAGTCATTGTCACATTTTAGTATTTTTTAGTATGAAGGGTAAAACCTGAAAACAGTAGGCTGAGACCAATTCCCACTACTCGGTCGTAAAATATGTGTTCTGCGTACAGTGCACGGATAACTATTGTTTTGCATACCGGCAATAATCGATACTTAATGGGATGTTATTCAAATTTTAACCGGATGCGCCTGTTTGCACCCTAAATAGTGCCACCCACGGTTCTTTTCTTATTATATTACGAACACGTACGGGTTGACTCTGTTCAGCAACGCATACCAATGAAATTCATTAATGCAATCGAGTTAGTAGGTTTGTACATTTTTGTGGTACAAGCGTTGGCAAATGCACAGGTGTAAACAAAGCGCGTGCATGTAGTCAAAAGAAAAACCTTCCACAAAAACAATCAACTCGATGCAACAAAAGTTCTGATTATTATTTCAAGTTTGGTATCTTATCGTAGTACATGATCATCCTTGCAAGTCCCTGTCATGTACACCTTTAGCAGCAGAAAAACGTATATTATCATGAAGACTTTTTCAACACAGAATTCTCACTTATGGAATTATCGGTTTACGTTATCCGTTTCATATCCACCTCTACAAAGCGCTAGAAGTCTGCGGTTGCAAAAACATTTACAGAAACATTTATAAAAGCTAACACTTTATTAATAAAGAAACGTTTTTCATCGATTAATTGTCCTTGGGTTCGGTGAAGAGTAAGCATGAGTAGACACTCCAATACTTGAGTTTATTCATACCGCACTGATGCAATTGATTAACCCTGATCGAGACCTTCAATGGAAAAAGGAAATGCCAAATTCAAAGTTTTGCAATTGCTTACATGGCGTACATCCAACATAATATTATGGTTGGTGTTTGCTGCTCGGATAATGTAAATGTAACATATAATGTCAACCGCTAATGAAACCCACCCTAAAAGTCCAAACAAAACGATCCGCTCCTCACAGACGAAGGCTAATCCATTTATTTTTTCGCATCATAAGTGTGAATGTCATATGAGCTTGGTTATTATAATTATTGGCTTGGGAAAAAATTCGTTGCCTTCAGTTGTCAAAAGATTGAGGCTTACGTTCGATTGAATTTGTTTCCGAAACCTTTATTTTTGAAATAATTACGTCTGCTAGCTTAGACTCTACTTTGACTTTGTAGTTGAAGAGGTGACAAATAAATCTTTTGCCTTAGTTGGGATAGAATGTCACGAGAGTTTCGATAGCCGTCGATTGGTACTGTATTCGAACAGCAATACAAGGCATTGATGACAGACGAATTAAGCTAATGGCAGATTGATTGTGAGGCTCTCATGTCTTCAATGTATGAACTTAATCTGTTGTTACAGACAAGGATTGTAAGTCTGGGAATTCATCTGGAACCATATCAATGTCAATCTAAGATCCGTATGTAAGGTGTCATTAGGAAGTAATGAAGGTACGATTGATGCTGTCAGAAAAGTGTTATCACAGTTCCAATGTTGCAGATTACACGTTAACAAGCTTGAAAGAGATTTTCCACGGTACTCATTCATTCCTATTGCGAAAATTGTATGAGTACGACCAGCGTCTGCACGTTGATGGCCTTTTCTGGGGATGTTGTTAACATGTTTTAGCAGTTAAAGATTCTCTTCCTTTCCAAAGTATTTGTTATGTTCATTGACGTTAGAATCCACATACCTACGTCGTTAATCGAAAAAAACACGAAGGTCGTTATCCACATTACGCTAGCGTGTAGTGTGTAGATTTAGTCTAGCAGGTTGTTAGACAGCTTTACAAGTGACTTTACTTGCGATGGTTTGTCCAGATACTTCAAGGATGAGCCGATTTAAAAACAAAAAGGAATTTTCCAGAGTGGCTAAGATGGGAACAAATTTTTTGAAAAATAAATTGAGCGATATATTACAATTCATGAGTCACTATATGATTGCGTGATAGTCGTGTTACATACGTGTTGTCTTACACGCAAAATCTTTGCAAAATCTCTGCTAATTCTTACTAAACATATTCATGATACATATATTTAATATATCCTGCTGCCCTGGCTGTGGCAAACATATTCAAGGAAATTACTTTAATCTGCTCAAATTAATATACCACGAGTTCTAATAAGCATATAGAGACTGTTAATCCCACAAGGCACAACAGTGCTAATGAACATTAAATATACTGACAAATTCTGCATTTTAAGTTGTTTTTTAGCAACCTGCATTACTGGAACCCCAATAACATCTTCTTCCAAGATCATAGTTTCGGGCTACATAATATCGGATATTATACGAATCAAAGGAATAATTATGGTATACATATACATGACGGAGATAAATATGGTTAGATTCCAATAACATTTTTAAAAAAGTACTTTTTGTACATGTTTCGGCAATCGGTTTACGTTTTGATTCTCAAGTCATTTTCAATACACTCTCTAATAGTGTATATTGATTCCAAACTGCGGATGCGGGTTTGACTATTAGGAACTGAAAGTGCAAGATCTTCAAGAGGATTAATGCAATAAGTCGAAGTTGAAAACGAATGATGGAAAACTAGTAAAAAAGTTGTCACTAAACATATCGGTTATACTACCGGACGTATTGCAAATCGTCAACTCAGTTTTGTCCTTTTTTCAGACAAACATCAAACATAATAATTTTTGCGAGGCGAAATGATATCAAACGATTGGGATAATCGGTCAAACTCCTTATGACGTTGCGGGTTCAATGGACAAACTTAATTCGCAGCTAAGTTTACCAATATTACATCACACGTGTACGAGCGTTCGGCCATTATTGATCAAAGAAGAAAACATCTAAACCTTTTAAAGTTTTATGGCAAGAAACGAATGGAATAGTTTCAAGCTTCGGGGTTTGCACTTTTACGCGTTTACGTCTGGATGCATAGTCAATTGAACGAGTAAAAGGATACTTGGAGTTGTTCAGTTACGTATAATTTTAATCTATGCATTTTATGTACATATCAAATATAATCATAGCCATTCAAGAACATGAAGCCACTTGTCCCGGTATCAAAACCTCCTTGCTGCAGCATCAACAACACGTAAAAATGATCCTCAACAAGTATCGTATCGATTGTTGAAAGTATATTATCAAAAAAATCAAATTCTTTTGAAAAATTAAGTCAATATAGATTCTACTTCCTACTTTGTTCAAAATCGTGACACCAAATTATGTCCTGTGTCTAAAGAATGCCCATGCATGGCCCGTTGCGTAATATTCAGTATCTAATAAAAGTCCTGAACTACAAGTTGCATTAACACATTCCAAAGTTGAGGTGCATTACCTCATCAGATGATAAAATAGCACTTCATATCTCCCAATTTAACATCATATCACGTATCTTATCAATTGCGACGAAACCTTTTTTAGGACAACTAGTAAACTTCCTAACGTACTTTTGATTTTTTTTCTATCAAACTGAAAGTTGGCTTTTGTGCTTTGTTCAACTTTGAGATATTCGTAGGTATTCGTATAATTAGCAGAGAGTTCTGCTGTGACAATCCTGGCTCAATTTCATGGCAAAGACACATGTTCAGAATCCATTTTATATAAACGTAGACTCTGTGCTTTTTACAGGAGCAAGTGCTTCCGCCCAAATTTGTGAAAGGATGTTTTTAACTTATTCTCTCTCTCACCAAAATTAGAAGCAACACATACCAATTTTATGCGCGCGAAGGACTTCGTTATTGCCATATTTATAAAATTACAAGACTTTTAAGCAGTCACTGGCGTATCGGTATCATAAAGTAAAATTCAATAGTACTTAATTCGTGTTTCCTTTCTAGCTCTTTTGTCATTCACGACATCATCGTATTTGTCACTACTGATTTTCTTTCTCAATTTACTCGGCGGGTAATCACTAAGTTGAAGACGCTTTTGGCACTTGGCACATCCAGTTCCCAATCAAAATCCTTGTATGTGCCACTACTTTTATGTGATAATTTTCTTAAGCAAGTTACTTTGACACACAAAGACAAGTGTCTTTGCACCGAGTGCTACAGGCTATGGCATTGCACTGCGGTAAATCTCGTCACACCGTGTCAAAAACGGCATGGAATTACTGTAGCTCATACCATGCTTTTGGTGAGTGTGCAATATCATTAATGTTGAGGTTCTCTAGATTAGTAGAAGAAATAAGTTTGATTACAAGTTATTAGGAAATGAATTTCCTGGCAGACGTGATGCTCAACACCAAAAACATGTATTTGATAACTTTTTATCAACTTGTAAAAAAATACAGTAACCCAAATCCAAACGCTTGTGTTGTTACTTTCGCGATGTTGGCACTTCTGTGACAAACTGACCACAATTGTCGCATCCTATCATGACTAATATTTGCAGTATTCTTGGGTTTCGTATTAAAAACATTTTGCGCCAGGTTAGCGCGACTTTACTGAATCCCATGGCTAAATTCATGAAACATTCGAATAACTCAGCAAACAAGCTTCAACATTATCTGTGTTTGAATCTTGTATCAAGCATAGGATTTTGATGAATCATTAATTTAAACCCTCCACTATCAACGCTCGACTTCATATCATAGTTTCCCTCATCGTTTCAAGTGAAGACAACGCTAAACGCAGTGATACATGACACATTAATATTGCCGTCTGACAATAGAATGCATCGCATACTAACTCATAATGAGGAAATTACTTATTATTATGTGTTGACACTAATAATTTTTGTTACGAACTGCTCTTCGTCTGCTAATCTATCATTAGCAAGTTTTCTCCATCAGAAAAGTTTCTTCTAGTTTTATCGACACCAACTCATACGAGCTTTTGTACAGCCAAAATACAAAGACGATAGACATCTTGAGTATGAACTTGAGTCACAACAAAATACCACATCTTTCATTGTCTTTTTTTCTCATAGTATCACATTGATATCTTCATTGTGTGCTTGTAAAGCTAACACAATGGAAAGATAATTAATGCTTCATCATATATTATAGAGCATAAACAAAATCCCAAATCGGTATGTATACTTTGGACGAGAGTTTATTGATCAGAGACAATGTTCAGATGTGATGTTGTCAGACCCACTTTGCTATTCATAGATTAACTAAAGAGCTAAAAGAGCTACAGAACGATGACTACGATCGATATGGCCACATATAATATCAGTAATGATATTTGGAAAGTACAAAAATATTAAACTATTTTCGTGAGCCTTTTTTGCTGTGGTTTGCAGCAGTATGGTTTGCGGTTGTAAAGTAAGAAAGGAATTTCCATTCAGCAGGCTGACTTCATTGCTGGCGATACAGTGTGTAATGATGATATAGTTGTGCACATTAGCTAAACTACGAATGCATGTATTATGCATTGCTAAGTGTTTGTAGAAATGTTTCTCTTTGTTTTAGCCCTTGGTTTGGTCGGTTTGGAGTAAGAAGTGCAACTTGGTTCTTTTAAGTCATGGTTGGATGGTATTGTGCAAGTGTTTTGTTTCAATTTATTCCAATTGGTTGAAAATCTAGAAATCGTCCTTTTGGTGACTGTATTGCAAATAAATAACCCCATTCTGAGAAGTAAAACGGACGTTCGAGGTTGCTGTTGCACCATTGGCAAAAATTAAAAGGCAAATAAAAACAGTGTCCGAGCTTTCCAAATAGGTTTGGTATTGGGCGACTAATGTATAGTGGCAATTTGCATTGCCAAACCTATGACAGTTTATGGTACTTCATACGAGGAAAGATTCAAAATTAAAAAGAAGTTGCGCAGTTTCCGTCCACATTGAAGTGGATAGGGTCAGTTTCAGTGTAAACTTGGATTGGGAAATTATCTGTCTGTTTTGGAACTTCCAACGCTAAAAACGGATATTGAACACCGGGAAGGAGATTTATTTATACGTGTATCATTTTATTGCTCTTTCCGTGTTAGGGTATTTTTGACTATTTGTTTAACGGCGGCTATGTAAAATGAAAATATTGACATAAGACGTCTCTGGCAAAAGATCTGGTCCATTGGATTACACGTACAGAAAGGACGAAGACCCGGGCTTGAAGAAATAGTGTGTGCTCTCATCTACTCACCCAACACGGTTTAGTGGTGTACTTGAGTTTGAATAAGAAACATTTGGTCACATCCGGTATGCACTTCCCTTGACTTCCTCATTGCCACACATTTTATTGCTTTATGATTACAATGCGAAGCAGAATTGGCAAGTAAACACCGGCAAATTTCTTCAGAAGACTCAAGGAGTATCCTTTTAATTAGCTGTATAGCCTTCTAAGAGTTCGCGGAAACACCGGAAAGTAGGACGCTTTCTGACCAGGGTAACCTGGAACCCTCCATTCACTTGTATTGACACAAAGAAATGTTTTTGCTGGTTCGATGTAACAGCTTGAATCAATTAAGCAGTGTTATTGAATACTTTCGTGTAACATGAATGAATGTTTTTCATGCATACTAAGTCACTTATTGCCGCATCAGATACAAAAGCGAGCGAAAACGGTAATTTGCCTTCAGTCTGAGGATCAGTTTTCTTAGGGACAGCCGCGGAAAGCAGTTGTATTAATTCTGATCAACGTATTCGATATGTCAAATATTTTTAGAAGTGATTTCGTTCTTGAGTTAGCGTCGATATAATCACCAGATAGACTTAGGACAGTGATATACCCATGCCATAGAGGATCAATTACAGGTTTGTACAGAAATTGCATTACTGTCTGCTAATTTTACTTGTGGAATTTTGATAATAATTATTATGAAAACGATGCATGCAGGTCGTATGCATATAAACACAGCCCCTTTGTCTTTGTATGCCTAGCATGAAATGCTACATAAAACGGTGTAAAACTTTCCAGTGGATTGTAGTTTTCTGTCACTATCCATATTTCATAGTTAATACCTATGTGTAGTTAATATCCCTTGATCTAGTTAGACTCTCAAACAATTAGCTACTTAAGGCTGGTTCACCTATTAATATCTTCTTTTGCGATAGTGTTATGACTTATCAAACACGATTGATTTGAAAATATTGTGTTTGATGTTGCGATTGCGTAATTTTCATGTTCCTTTGGATAAGCTTCTAATAGCTGTTTTACGCATAGCTTTAGGACGGCAGTTTAATCCCTGGTTGCTCTTGGACTTTACCAAATTGCTTAAACAATTGCCTAATGCAATTTTTATGTTTGTATAACTTTTAAATGTGTCATGCCGTTTTTTGTATTCACTTATTATATAGTCTAAATGCTTTAAAATTAGACTCGTACGAACATGCCGTGGAATTGATAACTGTTTCTATGCTATTGGGTAGTCCATAACTAAAGTTGCACCAGCATCAGTATAGTTTACTTTGCTACTTAATGGTGATATATGCCACTTAATCCCTGCACTATGAGGGAACAAACAATATGTGGCCGCCAGTCACATTTTACAGACCTATGGTTTATATGCCCCAGAATATAGAATTTTCAAATATCAAATGACACGCACGATCCAAATACAATATAAAAAGCAATCTAGTTTTTTTTTTTTTTTTTTGAAAGATCGTTTTTGCACAGTCGATATTTCTGGACAGCAAAGAAGTGATACTCGTTTTTGAGAGCATGGTTTAAAATAGAACAAAGTGATTACATGATAATTTATGCAGGTGTGAATTGCACGAGCAGAAGTTCTTACAAGGGAACAACTTGATAAAAAAAAGTTGCATCAAAAACAAATATAAAAATAACTGGCTTCTCAAACATTTCTACCTGTGTTGCATTTAACACTTCACATACTGTCATCCTGTTATTAATAATTCATGTTAAAATTCACATGACCGTCTTAATTCAAGCATTAAAGATTTCGTTGATTCAAGCCGAAACTAACCCACACTGGATTTATTTTTTTTAGTTATCAGCTACAAAATAACAAGTGATAGTTCTAGAATTTAAAAAAATGTTCCAGAAGACAGTTTCAAAGAAATGACCATAATATCAAAGTGGGACGTGCCAGACTTCATAGCTTACAAGAATTAACAAACACAGTAGTAACCCTTGATCCAAGCAAACATCGTTAATGAACATCATGCGAAAAATGAAAGTTTACACATTAGCATTGCCAGCCAGAATGCCACGAAGAGGTAATGATGGCATGAAACTCAGTGAGATATTCTTTTTAATGTAAACTAGTTGCGGATTGGAATCCAAGAAATTTTGTAGTAAAGAGATGTGGAAGACTATCCCAATGTTTTTTTTACTTTTAGAGCCTAGACAGCACTGTAAATTGTCCTTCAGACTGAAAGAAAGCACAAGTTGTTTTCACAAACTTCACAAACGTATTTACGATATCGTGCTTTTCTTCTGGACACGTGATTTTCTGAATACTTACTTGAAGCAGGTAAATCCTGATGTATTGACATTGAGCGATCAGATAAGCATGAAAGATGCTGATTGTAAATTGTACAAAAATATGTAAGATTGACCTATTAGGATAATGACTGCAATCTCTGAATACGTACGTGTACATATGCATGTATCTTACTTAAAATTATCTGAATCGACTCTTCAATAAATGAAATGACTTGAATAAACTGTCGAATCCACTTTTCAAGATAAGGAGGGAGTGTCCCACATACTTCTCTATCTTATTTTACAGCATAAAAGCGAAATATCGTCTTAATATTTGTCCTGGTTCCAGTAAATTCATCTGATTTTACGAAAATAAAGGATTTTTAAGTATTAATCTTAAAGCCTTTCAAACATGGTACATGTGATACTGGAATGATCAGCATAGGCATGTCATCACTACTAGAC
>VICI01002506.1:0-16408 GCA_019593645.1 Akabosia matsudoensis
CAATCTTAATATCGTCTGATCAGTTTATCCTAGGGTAGCATTATCGCAAATCATTTTATCGCGCAGCAGTTTTATCGTGTAGAACACACCCTCGAATCAGGCACCGTAAATAAACAGATTCGACATATTTGTTAAAAGGACTTAAACTTGCACCAGATTAATGGATAAAGTCGTCACGCGGCCGGTTGTCATACGCGGTGAAAGGTTTAAGACTAAAGCGTGCGCTAGATAAATGCATAAAGGTACCTCGCTTGGAAGCTTCCTGGCATTAATGACCAGATGCTGAGTACTCTGGGGGTCTTTAATGGAAATTTGATACATCTCCGAATGCCGAAAGCATCTTGATCAAGCGGATTTCGCAATAGAGTAAACAGCTGAAAGGGTATGTCCAGATTCGGCGTGAAGAAAAATTCAAGCCAAAAAACCATTTTTACAAACAAAAAAACAAAATAAAAACCCTGCCGGAGTGTTCAGGCACTCGGATGCCATATTCCAAATTATTTCCTGTGGTATTCTGGCATCCTGCATCCGATCAGATATACAAAATTCAGGTATCTTCGTGCACGGTAGTCAAAGAAAATGGCATTTTGTTCTAGAAGATTTACCAAGTACCGAAAACACATGGTACGGGAGTGAAGGTATCTCGCTGATGATACCTAAGCATAGTCGAAACCCCCATCGCGATAAAATTGTTCTGCGATAAAATGATTACGATAAAATTGGCTCGCGATATAATGATTAGGCGATAAAATGACGACGATAAAAAGATTGCGATATAACGATTGCGATAAAATGATTACGATAAAAGAGACGTTCACCTAGAGGAGCATGCCCTCCAGTGTCCACTCGCTTCCAACCCACTTGTAGAACGCAGCGAACGCGAGAGACAGGGCTACGGTAAACCCACCGAGAAGCTTGGCTGCTCGATGCTCCTGTATCCACTCGGTCCTTTCGTGATTAGAACCCTTTGCCTTATCAATCAAATCGACAATTCGTTGGGTTTGATAGAAATGAAGGCGAAGACTAAGAATACATCGAATGGTGTCAACAATGAAAAACCCCGCTATGATGCAACCGACAAGCTCGTGAAATCGTAGGAACCACAAAATTATTCGTTTGATTTTTGAGAATCCAGCAATGAGAGCGAGAACGCCAGATACCCAGAAAAACGCCTAAATGTCAGTAGATCTAAATTAGCGACATGGAGACCAAGTAGTATTTCTACAAAACTTGTTTCTCTTACGCATTGCAAGTTTATTAGCACTCTCCGGCTGAAAGAGTCTACGGGGACTGGCTGAGTCTGAAGTGTTGTCAGGCCGGTGTAGTACATGAAATCTAGGTAGCTCGTTAGTAATGTAGTACCTGCGTTTCGTGCACGCTCTTGCAAGGAATCATCATTCGCGTCCTCTGGGGCTACTCGTTGTTCCAGTCTCCTGCGGATGGAGCCTGCTTTTGCCTCCTTTCTTGCCCATTGTCTTAGTAACCTCCAGTTTCTATTGCGCCGGCGTAGTCGAGACAAAATCTTCTCAAGTCGTGATAAGTCACCGTTAAATTCAACCTCGTGCTCCGGATTAGCTGTAATGATAGCTGGAGTGCTAACAGCCTCACTTTGTATGGCGTCATCTCCACCAGTTCCCCGTTCATCTTCATCTAAAGCATTAGGCGAATCGAAGTGTTGTAGTATGAAAGCTAGGTAATCAGTCATAAAAAACAATACTTACCTAGTTCATCTACACCAGTGGCAGTACTTTGGTTATCGACATTGGGAGCTTCATCTTCAGATCAGCTTTCAAGGGAAACTTCAACGAATTCATAAACTGGGGTGGCATCTACAAGCTCAGTGAGTATGGCATCCGGCTCGTCATCTTCACCAACTATTACGATGTGAGTGTCACCATGGTTTCTCTCAAGAGATTCTTCTGAAGGATACACTTCAACAGGCTCACTTATAATCTCCGCCTGATTTAAACTTAAATTGTCCCCTTCTCCTAACACAGGGTCCGATGTATCATTAGATTGATCATTGTCAACATTCGGATCGTGATCACTGAACCGCCACTCGTCGCTTCCGTCGTCTTCTGCCCAATCGCCGTACTGCACTACGAAGGGCGAGTCTTCGATTTCAAATCGATACAGTCTGTATGACTGCTCATTTTCCTCCATGGCGAAGTTTACGGTACCATTTTCAAGAGTGATTGTTAAAATCAATTATAATAAAGAATTAATTTACACAAAGTGTGAAGTTCTCGGTCTCAGGAAACCAGAATTAGGATTTACTTCGTGTACTGCTATTTCTTTGCAAATCTTTCAATTCTGAATGATATTTTGAATATGTCTAATGAAATACAACTCAAGAAAACTTTAAAGTTTAATAATAAACAAATGATACAAATCAATGTTCCATTTCCAGGAAAGTGTGACGGGTTTTACAAGTTTACGTTGGAGAAAAATACTGAAAGTCTTGACTGAATGCTTGCGGAAGAATGACACGTATTGCTTTCTCCTTTCCTTCCTTCCTTCGGAAAAAAATGTTACAAACTTTCACTCAGTGGATGACTCAACGGTACATATACCTAGGTATAAAGAAACCTGGTGTAAATTTCTTTTCAGTAATCATTGTCACAAAAAAAGGAACTTCATGTGTACAACATGAAGAAATGCGAATTTTACTAGCCTTCCGGTGACGTTAATCCTTGGTTTTAGCTTATATTATGGGATAATACTTGTCGAATCAACATTTTCCACTGAAAGTGGCTTGGATATAAAACGGAAGCATTCATACACTAAAATTTTCCCAATGATACAAAGTTAAGGCGTTTCGGTTTTAGTACTAAAGTGTAGAACGTAAGAGAAATGCGTTGCATGATGGAAAATGGAATAGATATCTACTTATCTCAGCAGGACATCTTTCTGAACAAATAACTTCCTTCTTGAAAAGTTTTTTTCTTTCCTATGGCGGGTTACTAGTTAGGTAGGCGAACTTTTTCATTTCTAATGAATCTATTTGGTATTGTTTATTCATCGCCAGTATTTTGCGTGCATGATTTCTAAGTTTTAAAATGCCATTGCAAAGAAAGGAAAATTGACTGCTCAAGCATATTGTGAATTACGGAGCTGTTAATCAACTTGGCGATAACTCATGCATCGAAATACGATAAATACAAACTTTCCCGGCTTGATTTCGATTTTACTTCTATTTTACCGTGACATTTTAAAAAGAGCCTTTGAATTTTCATCAGTAAATTTGTCGACGAATTTCTCCACGTTGTTGGGAACCTCGTCGAAATCTCTGCACTCCACCGCAGCATCTCGAATCCGGGCAGGCATGAGATCTTGAAACTCAACTTGGCCGAACTGTGGATCAATCCAAATAATCGCGCCCCAGTCGTGTTTGTGTCGAAGTGACCTTTCCCTTACTTGACTAACTGCTCGCATTGCATCAGTTCTGTACCAGTTCCAGTACACCTCCCTCGTCAACACTTTATTTCTTGCTGTTGCTTCCGGTGAGCTTGGAGAAGCGTGGGAATTCCGACGATGATAACGGCCGAGCTTCATCTTCAGCAAAGTCGGCATCACCTTCTCTCATTGTACCCCGATGAATGCCAAGATGCAAAGCCCCTCGATCGGTCAGATCAGTCACCAGGAGAAAGTTGGCCTTCAGCGAACAAAGCCTCTTCGAGGTGGTGACCCTCGTCGAAGATCAAAATGGCACTCTCTAAATCAAGAGAGAACTGTGTCGGAAGAGATACCTAATTATGATAGCGAAAGTATTTTAATTCCAGAGCTAATTACGATTTACAGCGAAAAGGTTGACATATGTACGAACTATGGTGAGGACGGTGGCTTGTTGACTTTTGAATAAGTTTTACAGGTGGACTTTTGTTCTAAATGATCCAAAGCGACTTCTGGTTCCTGTGCAATTATGATAAGACACCTCCAATGAAGATAAGATGCTGTTTAACCATTAGATACGAATGAAGTAGGAATTTCGAGCTGTATGACACATGGCGTCCTTGCTGTGCTTATTCGTTACATTTCTCACGATTCCCCCAATACCGACAAGAAATATGAAATGACGCATACTATGAAATGAGTAATCAGATGTCAGAAAGAATCATGTACACTGAACTAATGTGTTATTAACAATTTTTTTTTTTTTTGAAAGAGATATACTTTATGACAACGTAGCTAAATAAAATCAGGAATGGGATTCAAAGAATACTTAATCGCGATTACTCGTGCTTATCTTGCTATATACCAAGCTTAAAAATAGGATTAGCACGACTAATCCGGAATTAGTAAATCTCTGAATCGCATGTATTTCGCGACTACGCGAACGCACTAAAGAGAAAAGGTTTCTTGGGGACATCACTTTCGTTGCTTGACTGCTTCCGCATAGGACATGGGCTTATCTTTAAGTTTCCAAAAGCTGATATGAGGGGCTCCATCTACTTGAACACATATGACGTACAACTGACACCGAGTTTGGACTGTTTGGAGACGCTACCAGGGCAGATACTTCATCTATTGACGACGACCACTCAACAGTTTCGAGCTTAGGGAAATCTTGATCCTCTTGTATATCGAAATTCACGGATGCTTCCGAACTACTTACCATCATTATCCGAAGGTCCGACCTGTTCATCCGAGACTTTTTGAGCAATCCACAGTTCAAGGTTGTCCAGACTTGATTGCTCCTCAGGGTCAGTTGCAGACGGTACTGGCTTCGAAAGGTTACTATAGTCACAAGTACAGCCATGACGATGGACAGATGACCCTTCGCTGGCGATCGTGCATTTCAATTCACTCCTGCAAACCTCCGACACAACCTTCCGGTCCACAGGGAAACTCACTTTCTTTGGAGATTTACCTCGAGCCCCGCTCAATTTTTCCCGCCTCGGTTTTTTCGACGGTGGACGGCTGTCGCTTTTAGAGGCTGTGTTCAGACTTGCCGTTGAAGACCTTTTCCCCCGTTTTTGCATCGATGTTCGTGGAGAAGGAAAACATATGGTCAGCGGAAGCTCACTGCAAAACACAATTATTATTTTTTAAAGTAGAATAACAACTTAATTTTCATTACGGTTAATTTTAATTTTTTTAACGCTTCCTTACCTTCCGGCAGCTTTTAATTGCTGACCATAGGCTAAAAGAGCTTCAAATTTAGCGCCATCTCGAAGTCGGCCAACGACGTGATTTTCAAACTCCGACAATGTTGCGACAGAGGTTCCCAACTTGAATCCACATTCCCTAGCCACAAGTCTAACACTTTTCTCCCACTTGCCGTTTGCTTCCGTCCAATTCTTCAGTCGTTTTTCCGTCTCGACAAGTTTCTCTCCAGCCTTTGCTAAACTTTCAAGATGTTGTACAAACCCAGCTACAGATGTGTCCAAGGACAGGTCAACTTCGTGTGGAAATCCTGCCGCCAGAATGCACCTCGAGAGGATGTCTTCAAGAAGCCGATTTCTACTGGCAAATCCGTAACCGATTAAAATCGCACTACTCTTCGAAGCTTCTAAGTTTTTAAACGAAATGGCCTGTGCTTTCTCTAGTTCAGCTGAATCCGATTTTATTTGAGGAGGAGTACGGCGGTCAACTCCACGTGGTTCATTTTCCTCCGACATGACTCCTTTTTCTCGTCCACTCTCCAAATTTTTACACCAATTCAGCAGCAAGCAAGACTTCGAATGAGACTCAGACACCGGACCGGACGAACCTTTCTGAAAATTATGTAACGCACGCGCCTTGCTAAACTCTCCTTTAGGTAATGGACCAGACACAGAAAACAACTCACAAATAATATTGCGTTTCACACGTGTGCCAACGGCCATCCGTTTAATATGCATTTCCCCAACTGAATCTAACAAATCTCTTATCTCTTATTTTTTTCTAAGAAGAAAGCTTTTGCTCAAGACTGTGCTTACCATTTTTGAACCTAAATTTACATGCGTATCAATTTTAAGGAAATGCATCGCAATGAAATGATAACGACACCAAGAACATTTTTTTTCTCTTGTTATCTATTCAAAATAATATTATGGTTTAACATAATTTTACACTAATCCGAAACATTTACAAGAAGGGCGAGAATCTTCAATTTTTCTTTCTCGTAAAACAATCCCCGAACTAAGTACATAATACGCGAGCACCCAAATTAGTAAAACCTTTATGCCGAAATACTATTAAATCGTGTCGTTTCAAGCAAATATTCTCTCGTTTGCCACAGCATCATATCAGAAAGGTATGAGCTTTAGCCTTATCCTATACGATTTAGTCTAAGGGATGTTCGTTAACTTTAATTGTTCACAGACTCTATGTATTGATAAATTTTCTCACGTACCTACTGTATATCCACTTCGATGGGCCGCTGTAGCCACGCACAATGTGCAATGTTGGGTGACAGCTGCATGCAGACATGCATGTAATTGTGTTGTGCTAGCTTATAGCTTTTAGGAGATTATTTTCTGAAAATAATTATTTACGCTACCTGTCTGTGAAAACAAAAGTACATTTTGGCTTACATCAGGATCAGATTGGTCATTTGAGTAAGAAGTCGAGCAAATTCAATGCTGTCCCTTCCTCATAGAAGTTGGCCGACCCTATCAATATTTTCAGCTCCCTCAAAGCTCTTGCCTTTCGTTTCCACACCCTTCGCTCTCGAGCACTCCACCCCGCCCACTCCTCCTGGTTGTAAGACTGCGCTGAGCCTAGCCCGTACGTAATCTGATTCAAAACTCGCTTGCTAATTTTGTTTGACTTTCCAGGGAAATAGTAGCCAGTGGCCATTAGCATTACACCGCAGAGTATGACGTACCCATAGAAAATTGTCAAGGCTGTCGAAAGCATACCTTTGACAATTAACGCTCCGTACAAAGCGACCGACCCAATTATGAAGATTTTGTGGGGAACCACAAGCAACTCAAAGCAATCATTTACAATTGTCGTGTATACCATCACCTTATCGTATGCTCTTATCAACCCCGGCAGCTCTCTGGCGTTCCAAGAAACGCGAATATGTTTGATCATTGTGTAAACTGCGATGTAGCTGGAGAACATGCCGTTGTAGAAAACCAAACAGAGCAACGTAATAAACAAAGCGGAATCCCAGATTTCAAAAAGAATCATTCCAGAGTAGAGAAATACCGTTAGGATCCAGGATTCGGTCGGTGCAAGTGATGAAGTAATTGGGTCAAGACGCAGGCCAAGAGAGATGAGAACGACTGCTACCCAGGTAACTGCGGTGATTATGGGTGTGGAGAAGATGAGGCATTTAATTATGACGCTGTTGTTGACAATGGCATTCGTGAAGATGGCGTTCAACCCGGAGGCAAACTGGGCTTGATGGAATTGTAGGTAGTGAATGAGTAGAGACGTGATAAACGCGTAATCCATGTAAAGACAGAGCTTAATGAAGTACTCCCCGGAAATGGTAAAGCTTTCGGTGAAAGGTAACTCGCAAAGGAGCATGAGCTGAAGTCCACGGATACCCACGTGAATAAATTGGACGCATGTGATAGCCGGGTTCTGAGAATGGGTCACTTCGACTATTTCTTGAGCTTTTGAGCTTACAGGGAGTAAATCCTTGCAGCCTGGAATTCTATGGAGGATTCGTAGCTGGACGAGAAGAAGAGTTTTTAGGGGTAATGTGCGAAATGAATTTCTCTCGGAACGACTCATGTTGTCTCTAAGAGGACAGATAGACTTTTCAAGCTTCCAGAACAGAAATGACCAGAAATGGAAGGAAATTGGCAGTTCATATTTGTCCCAAACAGTGACGTAAAATTCTAGGTAATTGAGAGATTTACTAAACCTGGGAGGAGTGCAGAAATTTTGACCACGTAGAAACCTCACGTAAAGCCATAATATTGATGCCAAACATGATTAGTGAAATGATTAGAAAGATAATATGTGAAATGCTCTAAATGTAGCTATGAAATTATATGTCGAAGCTAACCACAAGCGCTTTAATTTTGCTAAAATTATTGAAATGTGCCTATTCTATATAGCTTACTCCACTCCGACATCGTTAGAAATTACGCGCCAACTATTGCCGATAAAAATATTTCCCGATTTCAAACAACTTTGGAGTAAGAAAATCGGCATTTAGTATTTGTCACCTACCGTGACTATAAATTCTAATTAAGACATTTACGAAAAATGGGAGGGTTGCAGCAGAGTTGTTTTTAGCACGTGGAACGGTGGCTACGTAAGTCCATATCTTGATGCTGACATGTTTACGAAAATCGTAATCAAGCTGTAGGAATGAATAAATTCCTTCACTACCCACAAAACGGATTTAACTTTATTAAAATTATTTACAACAATTTGAACTGGACCTGCCTTTTTCTGGCATCCTTCAACATCAAAAAATCTTGCACCAACTATCGGCGCCCTGAAAATTTCATGAATTTAAAGAATTTTCTAGAGCGCAGAATGAATCTATCCCGGAACAGTCCAAAATTCACTTGGATGTCAGCAACCTTCTTGAACAAGTCTTGTAAATCCGTCTTATTTAACAGCAGCAGCCTATGAATCCTCATACGTTTACTCCTGATTTGGTTTGATTTGGAATTATTGATTTGATTTGATTAGTGATTTTGTGTCTCTTGCGTCTTTTGTCTGCAAAATCAATTTCTAAACAGCATACTCAGAAAATAAAATATATATATTTTTAAGAAAACTTACTCTGTAGAAACTCTAATACCTTCTATTATCTAGCTCCAGTAGTAGCAACTGTCAATTGAATTCCTCCGAGGGGAAAGCACCTCTCGATCTTCGCTTTCGACATTCATTCGAGCTACCGAGCCGTGAGCTGCAGGAAGTCTTGGAGATTCCGAGGAGGAAGGTTTGTTCAGATACGGTGCTTGAGGGCCCTCGCCAACTAGAGAATCTGGACTTGGCGGATTACTACGGATGAGTAAAAAACATGGTTAGATAGGAATTCTTACGAAACAAATACATATCATATTCGTATTTTATCTGTTGGAGGACCGCACCACTTGCCCGCCCGAGAAGGTCGATGTTTATGTAAGGCTCGCTTGTCGATGAGCTTTAGTCCACAAAATGAGCAGCCAACGTTGAACTCCTTGTATGGATCCAGTTGTTTATGTTTGTTCTTCAGGTGCTTCTTGAGATGGGTCAAGATTTCAAATTTAGAGTTGCAATTTTGTTCCGGACACAGGAATTTCCACTTATTCTTCGGAATTTTATCCCGTTTGCTTGGAAGAGGCGGCGCCGGAGTTCCGATTTCATAACTGGAGACGCTTTCGTCAGAGGTGTCTGAATGACTTGGGCCAGCCGGTTGAGTTGGGACTCGTGGAGGAGGAGGAGGTGAGCCGCTCGTCCGTCCTGAATGGTGTTTCCCGGTTTTGACTGGTTTAGTAGGTCGCTCAAGCCTTTTTAGGCGTACTTTTTCTGCCTCTAGAGTGCTGCTGGAGGGCTGACGATTCAAAGTCTCGTTTGATAGCTGAGTAGGTGACGGAGTTGGTGGAAATGCAGAACTAACTGGTGTCCGGATGGACGTGGTCGCGTTCTCACTAAAATATAAAATAATACAAAGAAATTTTTTAAGGAAAGGGTTAACTTCGGAATATTTTGATGTACGTGATTCCAAGACTGACTACCTTGGAGTGGCTGATGATAGTCTTCCCATATTTTCCAGTTGCCTCCTCACCGTTGATAGAGAATCAAAATGGCTTTTAAAATGATCCTTGACGATCTCCAAAGTGTGCGACGACATGACCCCCTCCAACGTGAGTCCACTTCGGCTGGACACCTCCCTTACGACTTCCTCCAACTCGTTTTTCCATCGCACGGTCTCCTTTAACTGTGCACTGAGCCTGTCAACTTCCCCTTTCCTGTCGGCCTGTTCCTTGTCCAGCCTTTCCGCTCGGATTTCTGCCTCTGCAAGCTTCTCACTAGCACCTGCCAAACCTTGAAGATGCTCCACAAATCTGCTTTTAGACTCCTCCGAGCGGAGGTCTACTCCGGTTTGAAATCTGCTCGCCACCCGACATTCCTCAATTGTCTCCCAGACTCGACGAGTTTCGCTCACAAGTTTGATACAATTCTTTAACAACGAAGCCGTTGTTGTGTTTAAAGTTTTACTGTCTTCTCCGATGGAATACAGCAAGCTGTCGTCGATAGGACAAAGCCCCCCTCCCCTGGAACCATTCTCCTCCGACATTCTGAATTTATACGGGCCTACTTAAAAAAAAAAAAATTAACCGAACTTCACTTGGAAAAAGTAAAACGAGGTAAATCCCATCCAGGTTCATTTAGAAGTTACGTTCCAGGTCTTATGCCTATCGGTTTGCTCGCGCCTTTGCCTCTTTCTTTCCAGCCGGGAAACATATCCACGCATTTAATTGTTTCATGCATAAACTGTTCATGTTGCCCCGCGTGCAATGGAAACAAAAACAGTTTAAACGAAACAAAAACGATTTGCAATAAAAATAACTTTCGATAATTGTCGCACATTAACAAGATTGTGTCAGTATAAAAAATGAGCAAAGTTTATTTAAAAATCTCATTTTGTTTAAATATATTTCTCACACGGTTGGTCGTATCAAGTATTAAAATATTTGGTAATTGGAAACCCTTTCAAAACAAAACATGTCTCATGGTCACACACGAAAACAAAACGCCATTTCGTTTTGCATACAAAATAGGTATACATATAATTAGCGAAATCCGAAATTTCGCTTCGTAATTAAAACTATATAAATTTGAAAACCAGGTGAAAAATAAATACTGTTTGATGAAATGAAAGAGTGTGGAAGGAACCAAGTATACTGTGCGATGCTTAAAATAGTTTTTAAAAAAGTACATCGGGATTATTTCTAGAGTTTTGTGGGTATTTTTACAAAAAAAAAATCTTACAAATACAAAATAATGTTTCATTCTTGCGAGAACTTATGCGAACACAAAATAGGAAGTTATACAATCGTGGTAGTTTTTTTTACAACAATAAAAGTTTTTTAAAATAATGATCTATTTAGTAACATGATTTGTACATTAAAATGGGTGAAAAAAATTTGAACGTGAAGCTCTTGCTTTAGGAAAGAGTTAGACAACGTAAACGCTGAGGTTCCCGGGTCCATGGTTACCACTGCTTTGGTGGTGGGAGTGATGTTGGGAGTCATGATTTGGAGGAGGGTGGTAGCCAGGCTTGAGGCAGAGTTGAGCTTCTTGTAGTATTCGGAGGCGTGGGCCCATAGGAATGCCCATCTTGTTGAGTCTCTCTTCGGTGAGGTAGGGAAGCTCCATGATTCCTATTCTTTCTTGTTCAAACGCACTTGCGTATTTCTAAGAAAAGGCAAAAAAATAAACGGAAATTATAAATAAGCGTGAAAAAAATTTGCATATTTGTGAAAGGAGTTAAGACTGTCTTCAACTTACTTCGTAGCCAAGTTTCTTGAGGAATATTCGCACGAGCGGCGGCTCATCTCCAAAGAACTTGGTCAGCTTCCTCACCCGGCACGGGTTCGTCAAAGACGGAAGGGCGTTTCTGAATGAGGACCAGTCCGTGGCGCTCACCATGTTACCCCCACCGTTCCGACCACTCGACATACGGGCGAAATTGTGTGCCGCGGCAGCTGCAGCGCTTTGGTTTTGCATGGAAGACTTTAAAACTTGGTTTCGAAGTTGCTGCATTTCGCTTCGAATGCTCTCGATTTCCTGTGGAAATAAAATTACAAACGTTAGTTTACACCAATCAAATTACTTGTCAGGTTAATCAAAGAATATATTTCAAAAAGCTTACTTGAACCATTAAATGCTGCGTCCTCATCTCGGATGAAAGATGCGCAACGCTACGAGCCAGCGTTACAACGTGAGCTTCCAGCCGTTGGAACCTTTTGTTGATACTTTTAATATCCTTGACTTTCTTTTTATCGTCAAGTTTAAGCTTGCGTTCTCTGAAAGGCCTGCTGCTAACGGAACTGGGCAGTGATGACATACTTCCGTAAGGTCGTCGTTTCGCGTTCCTTAAGTCGGACGTAGGATACCGGCTCCCACCAGAAAACCGCTTTCCTCCCAATACTTTAAGCACTTCAGTGTACATACTCTCCAAACTTTCCAACTGTCTCCGAATCGCATGCGCATCAGTTGTGTCAATCGTTGTGCTCATGTCGTCGTCATCATCAGATGTGTGTTCTGTCTGGCCGTCCAACATGGACTCGAGGTCAAGACCGGTAGTTGTCGAAGTCATGTCTCCGTTATCGTCATGAGGATATAGGATCTGACCTGAAAATAAATAATGACAGGTTAAACTGTTAGCAAGTCCGTGAAAATTATATTAAATACGCTTAAGATTGTTTAAGACAAGAGCACTTACTTGCGGCATGTCTACTAAGTTTGATGCCTTTAAGACCCAAGTCTTTAATTAGTCGGTTGGCAGCGGCAGCCGAGCTTTTACTGACTTTGTCCGCCCTCGAGGAACCCCGTCCGTGTCTCTGAGCCCCTGAGTTTGACCGGTGTACTTTGGCACTCACTCGCGGGGATTTAACTTTGTTTGAAGTCGATGGCGCTCCGTTCTGATTGCCACTTGTTGACGGGCCCGGGAGCATCTCTTGACTTCTATTTTGGGACGATTTTTTACTACGTCATAAAAAGAAAATAGATTATTGCTGAACTCAAGGCTAAATGATTAAATTTTTTAAACATCCTGAACTTACTTGTAAACATTGAGATCAAATTTTTTAGGGCGATTTGGAGACTGTGTCGGCGAGCCCGAGACCATTCTATGATGCAGAATCGGGGACGCAGTAATGTCAGCCATTAAGTCGGATTGGGATCCTGTTCCTCGTCCGTACTGCGTTGAAGGACCTTTCCCTTGACTGGGGTGATGGTGGACTTGAGCTTGATGGACTGCAGGTGTACTCGTCGCAAGACCGTTGCCATTGGGGAGCGCCATCTTATCTAGCCTCGATTTCCCTGCCTTTGACTTCTTCTCCAATTCCAAAATTTGACGGATTTCTGGCTCAACAATGTCCACCCACTCGGAGTCGTTACCTGATAGAAAAACAGTAAAAAGTCTTAAACTTCATGCGCGGTACAACTTCATACATGGCTTGTTTTAAACCTACACCGGAAGCACACGTTTTCCCTTAGATTTTTAGCGAAAAAAAGATTTCCCATGATTATGAAAAAAAAAATATTTAGAAACTTAAACTTCATGCGCGGTACAACTTCATACATGGCTTGTTTTAAACCTACACCGGAAGCACACGTTTTCCCTTAGATTTTTAGCGAAAAAAAGATTTCCCATGATTATGAAAAAAAATATTTAAAAAAGAATCAGCTATAAAGCTTCTTTTAAAACAAAGAAATATGCTACTTCCTGTGCGGCGCCTTTTGTCTAAGCACAACAATAGGTCAGCGGTGCTGAGAGTTGCAACTAACATTCAAAAAAATTATGCTGTTCTTTTCAAGAAACTTAATTTGAAACAATTTAACATAAAACTTTTCTCTTCTTCGCCAATCTACAAGCAATTTATTATGAACTATCACTTGAAAAACTGATTTAAAGTAATACCTGACGAGACGCTATCCATTAAATGGTGATCGTCAATCAAGTCCCCAACTCTGTCACTTTTCCCGTTGATCTCGTGATCCGAGATGCTATTCAGCGGAGACTTGGTTAACATCACTCCAGAGTCAACGGAAGCTGTGTGACTCTGTCCACTGCCGATTCTCTGCTGGCCCTTTTCACATTCACTACTACTACTATTCTGATGCTGCTGGTTGTTGTTGCCAAGACGAAAACTGGCTCAAATGATGATGAAAAGGCTGGGGCTGTTGGTAGTGCTGCTGCTCTGCAGCCACCGAAATGGCCAAATTATGCAGGTCGGCGGTAATTTTCTTGAGCTGCTCAGTCTTGCTGCTCTTGTTCACTGCAAGAGTTGAAGATGAGGCTTGCCCACCACCTGGTCCACCTTGTCCTGGGTTTTGTTCAAGATTCGATGGTGACGACGATGATGGGTTCTCCATGGTCCCACTGCTCCCATCCCCATTCTCCCTCTTCTCTCCGACAAGGACTGAGGGAAGAACTGGAGGAAGACCGAGACTACTACTCTGATGGCTACTGCTACTACTGCTTGGCTGCTGTGTGAAGCTGAGAGTGTGAACTCCTGACGCTTCCGGCTTTTGTGATGTGGGCAGTGGAGGTGGTTGCAGTTGCGGCGGCTCTGAACACTTGTTATTAAGGTTTCCTGTGTGCAGAGAAGTCGTGGGAGCCGAGGGCGAGGAAAGTGAACTTTCGATTTGTGCAGACGCTCCTGCTGCTGTTGTAGTTGTCAATGTGGCTCCAGCCGAAGAGCTCGATGTACTGCTGCTCGGACCGGGCGGTGTGACACTGAACCGGTTTCGTGCGAGAGAAACTCCGAGTTGCTGATCACTTAATTGGCCCGAAAGAAGAAGAAGCCATTCCTCCGAGTTTTTGCATAGAATACATGTTTGGTCTGTTGTTGTTGTTGTTACTACTGGTCGTGGCAACTGACTCTTCTCCTGAGAATGCTCGATTAATAATTCCATTCTGCTGCTGGTGCGGATGATGATGAGTCATTGGCCCGGAACCTGTTCGTGTAAAAGATGGACCACCTTGACTGCTGCTACCTGGTTCACAGAGTTTATCCAGGGCGCGTTGGGCCCGCTCGACATGGTGAGGTATCAGCGACGGAGAGGGAGGCTCTTGGTGATGTCCTCCTCCCATTCCATTGTACCTCGGTGGTTCTCTGTACAAATCTCGACCATTTCCTCCGGAGCCATTCATTGAACTGCTTTCCATGATGGGTCTCAGTTGGAGGGATTCTTCGGCCAAGTTGCTTTTCAGCGTGCTTTGGTGAATGGCTTTTCGAAAGCTCGTGTTCACATTTTTCCTGTCGTTCATCTGAGGGCTTCTGTATGAATTCGCCCCACCGTTGGCCACCGAAGCTCCATTGCCGTTTTGTTGCGGGGAAACTGCGGGAGGTGACGTATAATAAGGGGCTGCCTGCGTGTTTCCTCCATTATACGAATCACTAGCCGAGTGGCTGTGCATGTGTCCGTGTTGGTTAACTCCGTACGACGAAGTTGGCACACTTTCCATGTATCCATTGGACCCATTCATGTGACCATAGCCACCGTTTTGATTTGAACTGTTACCACTTCCACCACTGTTGTTGTTATTCATTGTCGCCGTATTATTTAGCCCTTTTGCGCCCAAATTCGAGGTAGGCGCATTCCCGTTACCGGCTGTATTTCCAAAACGACTAGAAATCATGTCCTTTATGTGGTTGTACGTTTTGCTCGGAAACATTTTCGTCGAGTCTTTCGCCTTGTCAAGGCACACGGAGTCACTGCCATGCGCCACGGCACTGGCTTTCACCAAGTTTGAACCATTTTGACCACTTGCACTTGTCACTGGGCTAGGTATTAAACTTTTGTGCATCACCATCGGACTCTTTCCAGGCAAGTGTCCATTTTGTCCATTTGAATTGATAAACTGGGCGCCTGCTGCTGGTCCATTATGCTGTTGTCTCATCATCATGCCAGTTTGGTGCTGCTGCTGTTGCTGGTGTGAGTGCAACTGCGAGGATTGATGAACTGGCATATTTTGACCATGATGGTGTTGCTGTTGAACTGGCTGGTGTCGATACTCCATTGAGTAGCCAGTTTGCAGCACCACTTGCTGAAGGTGTTTGACCACTCATCATGCCATTACCACTGCCACCCGGTCCATTAAACTGCATAGCTTGATACGCTGGCGATGAGGATGCCTGTAAAAACAGGAAATAGCAAAAGACACGATAATTAATACATTTTTATTTTAGTTCATCACTGTATAATTCTAATTATAAACGTAGTTTATGCGGGGCTACACTATAAACAGGTACATATACCGAGTTACATTCGTACAACACCGTTTTTTCCCAAAGGTGATACTTCCTTCCTTGCTCAGCCATTCTCGTCAATTTATTTTTTTTTTAATTAATTTATACCTGTCATTTTGCAATTTTCTTGTGGCGTGCGGTATCCCTTACAGGTACTAATCCGGCTGAGTTACTAATTACAGTGTGTTGCTATAGTATTTATTTTTTTATGCAATAATTATTATTCTAACAAAAGTCTAACAAAACATTGTTTTTTAGAATGAATAGGGAAAGTATACCTACGACCAATCAAACAATGAGCCATTTTTATTACAGTCTCGTAAAACAAGACAACATCGTTTTGTTTTTTATATGTCATCATGGATTCTAGATTCTAGATTTTAAATCTCTCAATCGCAACATAATATTTATACGAGTCGTAAATTAATTAACTTTACACGCATTCCACGTCATCGTTTTACAATGTATTATTCTTTGAGAAATGTGATCTAAAGCCAGTATCTAGCGCTCTGGGAGGGTATCTCGGAATAGCTTTTTCA
>VICI01002507.1:0-16404 GCA_019593645.1 Akabosia matsudoensis
TTTTTTTATACGTTGACGTGTTTTTTGTGTTCTGTGGTGGTGTGAGGAACAATTTTTTAAAAATAAACAGAATTTGACTTGAAAAAATGTGTTTGAAATCCTGTGATCCCCAACGGACTGTTTGAAGAGAAGGAGGTGGCAAAGTTGTAACTTGTAATGTGATCTGTCTTTTGCTTTTGTTCCTTTTGGGCTCAACTAAATGTTGAATGTGTGAAATTGTATACAATTTTTTTGGGGCTGTTCTGTTCAAAATAAATTACGCTAGGTAAATAATATTCACGGAGGAATTGATGACAGTTATCATTTTCGAAGAGATGTAGCTTTTTAGCAGGTTTTTACAAGGATAATTACTATTTTAGACCAAGAGGGTGGTTTGATTTGTAGAAATTTGGATCGGTTCGCATTTTGACACAGATATCAAGATAAAAATCTGAAACTAAACAAAACTTGTACTTACTACAAAAATTCTCTTTCGTCTCACGAAAGGAAAACGTAATTTTGCAAAGAAAATATTTAAAAATTCATGTCACGTCCAACGTCCGTCTCTTACGAAAAAGAACATGACCAGTACCGGCTTTAACCAATTCACGTACAATTGAATTGACAGGACACAGATAAACAATCTGTTTCCCTGCTGGTGACAATCGACAGTGAAGGATTATTTGAAGGACCAATCCATTTCTCATTTAGTAATTTCTACAGTCTACAATTCGTCCTTGTTCCCTCGTTTTAACAGAAATTTTTTTCTTCTTTAAAAAAATGAAAGTAAATTGAAAACAAGCGAAAAAAATATTTATTTTCGCCTACGCAGCTCACAAACCAGCATGAGCAAAAGGTTTTCAGTTATTGCACTCATCGCAATATAATATTTTCGCTGTCTACACAAAGACAATTTTTCGTTTTTTGTTATTGAATGTTGAATTCGCACACACATGAAAAACAATAATTTTTTTGCACATCATCCTTGTCTGTTTTTTCTGTTTACAGTGTGTAGTGTACCGAGAGAAAGAGCAAAAAAACAGTCTGATCAGGTGCTTGTAAAAACAGCAACAGTCAACAGTGTACACTATGCGCTTTTTTTAGATGTCCCTGTTATTTTGAAGCCATTCTCTTGTTGATTAAAATCGCCGACTTAAGTTTAGAAAGCTTTTTGAGTTGTTTTAAAATTAGAGAACAATAAGAGGGACGAAAATTAAAACAAAGAATAATCTGTGGTCTACAGCGAGGTTTCGTTTGTGGTGGTGGACTAAAGAAACCTAATCAATGAAAGCTCAACAAGTGGCTAATTAGTTAAAACAAGAGAGACCGGCAGGTTAAGGTCAGGAGTGGTGGTCTGTTAGTCTTTCTTGAAAAATATAGACTGGAGCAAGAGCAAAGATGTACGTAGCAGCGGTAGTGTTCTGGGAAGATACATATATTTTTAGCAAGTCATGATAGATAGGCTCATAAATTGAAGATAATTGATAGGATGGTTGGACGCTAATTGCGGTTCTGTTTCATTTTTTTACAGAATCCCTGGATAAACTTGCTGCGCTACTGAGCTGGAAAAACACGTGTAAATTAATCGCTGACGTTGGACACTCTGAAGACACTTTTTAAAATACATTTGCCTATTTTCCCTAAACAAGAAGGAGGTTGTCCTCAATTATGGAATAGCCTATCCTGCCCATCAACGGCACTGCCATTTTTGGAATGGAAGAAAATGAAGAGAAGGTGTGTGAGTGTGATCTCTCCGTAGTAAAGTCTGTTTGAATCTAGTCAACATGGGGCAAACAACAAGTTTTTTTTGCGAAACTTTTTAGTACAATGGTGGTGGTTATGAAAATGTTTAATGCATGCCAGTTAAAAGTTTTCACTCGTGAGGAGGAGGACGTTTTAGAGTTAACCAATTTTTTGAGGTTTAGTCTGTGCGTGGAGATGAAGAGAGGAGCACATGTGAAGAAATGAAATGGTTTAAATGTGGTTGCCTTGTGCGTGGCTGTTGTGCCTTGTGTGAAGTTAAAATTCTACGAGTGCACTGCTAATCGCTGAGGATGTCTAATCAGTACATTAATTATGTTTTACCCTCGCAGATCCGGATTGAAAGGATTTTGGGGATATCTGTAACCAGCAATGCTCATTTTGACTGTGATTCAGGCCTTGTCGCCTACCCGGCTGGGTTAGTTGATCAAAACATTTTCTTCATATTTTTACATTTGTGCTTGTAATGTAATGCTTCAACTTAGCGGTTGTTTTGTATTGGTTTTAGGAACACCATTGTTCTTCTGGACACCGGAAGTGGGACAGTGGTTACCCATATTGTTTTGGAGACGAGGAAGTCAATAAGTGCTCTTCAGTTGAAGAGTAATTCTTTGTTGTTCGTTGCCTCAGAGGAGTCCAACTTCCTGCGAGTTGTCAATTGGCAGTCCGGTATTGTGAAAGATATCGCTCCTTGTCAAAATGTCGTTTGTGCAGTGAGTGAAGGATAAGGAAATACAAAAATTGCTGGAAAATAAAAACAAAACGCGTGGTTTTTGAAATGGTGCATTATGTTGTGTTTTTTTTGTGGGAAAGGCTGTATCCAGTGTTTTGGGGCTGCTGGTCACAGTGGGATCGGACCGGGTTGTTTCAGTCTGGGACTTCAAAAGTCTTACCGGGGCGCCCAGTAGAAATGGAAACACACCAGCTGGAACACCCACAGGACAAGCCAACTCCTCCCGTGGGAGAAAACTAGCCTCGAGCTCGGTGGCGTGCAAGGTTTCTTGCGTTTCATTTTCACCAGATGGCAACTTTTTTGTGACTGGGGGAACTCGTCACTTGAAATTTTGGTACCTGCAGCTTGGAAAAGTATGACACTTGTAACGGAAATGAGCCGAGGGATTTTGTCATTCAGAAAATGTGAAAACAAAATTTTTTGTTGGATTTTTTAAAAGAACGAATGTGTTTTGACTGGAAGACCAGCGATCCTTGGAAGTGAACACTCCAACGCTGATTTTAAAGATGTTTCGACTGATGGAAGTACGACCTATGCGGTTGCCAATTTTGACGGGACTGTGTCAGCAACATTGTGCCAATTTGATGAAAGACGCTTTCTCGACAAGTGGGTTCAGCTTAAGGTAACTAATAAAAAAGTAACATTTATATTTAATTCCCTCGAAATTTTCTGATAATAATGTTTTCCGGTTTGTTTTGGTTTTCCCAGACAAAGCAAGCTTTCTGCATGTGTATGGACGAAGATTTAATATTTATAGGATGTGCTGAAGGACTAATCAGGTGCTTTAGATCTGGACGACTGGAATTTATAGCAACTCTCCCTCTGCCACATCATTTAGGCGTAGATGTAAGATAAATCAATGAATATTGTAACGGATCTAGCCACCTCCATGCCTTTTAGAGAATCCTACTGAGTTTTAACTTCTTTTTTAACTGCAGATTGCAAAAGTGACTGATGTCACTCTACTGTCTTCTCATCCTCCTGGATCCAAGTTCCCCAACGTTGTAGGAATACGTGCACCAGGAGGTAAAAAGATTGTGGCTGTGTATGCCGACCATTCATTGTACACGTGGGATGTTCAAGACGTCAAAAGGGTTAGTAGCACGTTACGATTTGAATTGCTTGCTTGTTTTTTTTATTTATGCAAATTCCCATTTAAGACTTGCCCTAAAGAGAAACGGACGGACACACCTATAAAAAATGAAACATCAAATGGTTTTGTTTGTTGTTTTTTGTGCGTAGGTGGGTTTGTCTCATTCCTGGCTGTGGCACTCCGGCTGTATCTGGGATCTTGCTGTAGGATCTGTCAACAACACCCAGCCCGGAGGGCAACCGACAACGGCAGCTGCTCAATCCTGGCCTGTCTTTATTACCTGTTCAAACGACGACACAATCCGAACATGGGATATCCTTAGTCAAAACAAATCAAACCTGTATTCAAATGTAAACCCCTTATTGAAAATGAGTGAGGAAAAAAATCAATCGGATATGAATTGTCGTAATCATAAGAGTTTTCATATAAACAATAGGAATGCGTGGACATCAAATACATATCAACAAGACATTTGGACTCGCCTCTGTTCATTTCGCACGGAAATGGGGTCCGCTGTGTGGGCATTGGCTCGTCTTTTGTATGCTGCGGGGACAGACAGGGGAACCTGCGTCTCTGGCGATCCAAGTCGAAAAACGAGCTGATCAAAATCAAAGCTCACAAAGAAGAGGTTTTAGCTATGGACGTTAAGTCGTCATTGATTGCTACTGCGTCGAGAGACGGCACCGTAAATCTATTACAGTATCGGACAGGTTAAAAAACCAAATGCTTCTTTTCGATGTTATCTTGATGATGATGCCCTTTTATGGGAATTTAATAAGCTTGAGATGAACATAAATCAATAATTTTGAATGGGTTCGTTTACTTTTCTAGGAAATTGAACGACTCGCTTCGCTGCAGGAGCACAAAGGATCAGTTACTAGTGTTAAGTTTCTTATCTACAGATAGAACTATACCGCCTTCACTCCATGTGATTTCATGTGGGGCTGATAAGAACTTAGTGTTCCGCCAGTTAATGTGCAAAGGAAGTGACCAAGGGAGCATGGCTGATCCTCTGGAAATGCTCAAGCCAGACTGGTCGGGGGATATGGAAGTGCATGTGACTTCGGTAGTGACTAGCAAAACCCCGCTGTTCGACCTCGAGCTGGATTCAGGGGGAAAACATGTTTTAGTGGCGTGTCAGGACGCTTGTGTTAGAGTGTACAACGTTTCCACTGGGAAACATAGTAAAACCTTGAGAAGTAATAATGCCAACGTAGTGCTAGGAACTATTATCAAAGTTACGGTGGATCCAAGCGGATATTATGTAGCAACAGCATCCACGGACAAATCGATAACAGTTTTCGACTACTACAAAGGGGACATTGTCGCTTCCTTGGTTAGCTAGTCACATTTAATGGCAGTTTTAATAAGCCTACATATTCATCATAAGCTTGGATGATAAAAATAAGAATTTTTGGGATTATTTTGTTAGGTCGGCCATTCGGAACTGGCAACTGCGTTACGATTCTCGCCAGACTTTCAAACATTACTGTCCGTGGGCGGTGACTCTTGTGTGTTCGTATGGAATCTCCCGAGGGAAATGGTAGTCACAATGGAAGCTCGAATGGGAGAGAAACGATCTAGACAAGGCTCGAAAAAGTCGATAACTCCGGCTCCAATGGCGGAGTCGCCGACAAACCCACCATCCCCAGTTCGCCCACCTGACTACAGGTTCAGTTTTGGTCAGCTTCCGGACTGGGCCAAGAAACAAATGAAAGGAGAAAGCGCAACGTCGTCTCCAGTACCTGCAAAACGGCCATCGGTCACATTGCCTCAGGGAAAGTGGAGCGAGCGAGTAGAGCAAACCTCGGGGGCATTAACAATTAAATCGTTTTACAATTCGGATACTGTCGTGCCCGTTCCTTTCGCAAAACCTGCCGCCGCTCCGGAGAGTCTGAAGGATGTAGTCGACGAGAGTCCTGAACCGATCAGTATAGCTACAGAAACCTTTTCAAAGACAAGTACGAGCTCAGACAAAGAGGAAAGCCGAAGTTTTGAAGAAAATGAGAAAGTTATCGAGAAGGAAATGGTAACAATATCTGTTTTTTATTGCAAGGGATTTCGTAATTGAAACATGGACTTGTTTTAAAAACTTTCATGCATTTTTTAGGAAGGGGATGACGAGGAATCGACCGATTTTTATTCAGACGTTGGCAAATCTACCGATGGAGAAACAGTGGACGTACCCCGTATCAAGCTCAACAAAGTCAGGTCAGGGGGTAGTGACACGGACGATAGTGGATCGGTCAGATCGTCAAGTCGAACGTTATCAAGTTACAAAGACACGTCAACCTCAAGTCAGCCTTATGAAATTGTTCGTAGTAGAAATGCAGAGCTCATTATGTCCGTCAAGATGAAGAATCGTGAAATATCAAAAAGTCGATTAGAGCTCGAGAAAAGATTAGAGGAAACGCGGAAGAAGCTACAAAGTGTAGGCCACCAAAAATTTCTCATTCGTAAAAATCAGAAAAGAAATTAAGGAAACCTTTTAATAATACTAATTATCTGTTTTCCCGCAGATTGGGTACAAATCTATGAGTCAGTCAACCCAAGATTTAAGGCAAAGTTACGGAAAAGGTAAGGATTTGGCCTGTCTACTAATCTTTTGTCTTGTACACACGAGTAATCAGCCTTCCGCTTTTGGGAACTAAGGAGTAATTAAGCAATTTTGTACTTAATTATTAATGTGGTGGTTTTGTCTTTTGAAAATAATGGATAATGTATTTTTTGGCGGTAGTGTTGACACTAAGCACACTCATTTTAATGAACCACGCAAACTCCGCATTTAAGCAAGCATCACAGCAACAGCCTTCTTCGCCTCTTTTACAATCTATCCAACAACACCAGCAAAATCTCCTCTGTCTGCAGCCATTTTCAAACAGCTTTGGGCTCTCGTCCACAAGCTCCTACTCAACGTCAACCTGTTCTAGTCTTACCTCCTCGTCCGCACCGGAAACGAGCTCGTTTTCGGTTCGTCACTCCTGCTCGACAGAGTCAGCGCTTTGTGTTAATTCTAGTCATCATCAAAAGCCTGCCAATATGTTGAACAAAAGTGCAAAAATTGTGCAAACTGTGCCTCCGTCCAGAGTTAACATTCCTTCACTAGGTCTGGATGGTCGTGTTTCAAATAATTTCCTCTTTTTGTGCTTAATCGCTTAGCGTTCAAAAAAAGCTTTTTATTTTCTGCATGGTGAACCTATCTTATTTCATTTCGCGTAGTGCATGACTAATTTGACAGGAAATCACAACTAGCTTGATCTTTTTTTATAATTGCGGTGATTATCGTCAAAATTTCATGTAAATAATACGAAACTAACGAAATTTTATTTTTTATGTAATTTTAAATCTAATTTGGAATGGATTTGTTTTTCATTTTTTTTACCAAAAACATATATTTTGTGCCTCTAGAGTATCTGGATGATTCAGATGATGATACTAGAGACGACGAGGAGAGTGGTGGAATGCGGAGGACCTGCTCTCTCTCCGACCTGAACGCTTTGCCCAATCCTAGTAGTAGTTCTAGCGGTCCCGTTCCCCGACGAAAACGATCCTTCCACAGACATCGCAATGGTTTTTATTTTTTAATAGTTTTTATAGCAAAATTTTTTATCCCCACCTAAAGTCAACTATATTTTTGTGTGTTTTTAGTTGAGTTTACGTGTGGAATTCAGTGTTGCATGTTTTCATGTTTATTTAACAGCACCAAACAAAAGTTTATATCCTTTAATTTATTGTGTTGTCCGCTTATGCCGCAGCTAGATAATATTACATTTATTTTCTCTTTAAAGAACACAGTTTTTTTCTGGTTGCATGTGCATGTCAAATTGAAAGTTTTCACTCGTTTCGTACTTGCAGACAAATCTAGACACACAACGAAGGGTGCTTTTGATCCTCAGCAGCTATTGACTAGAAGTGTTTCTGTGTCTGCCTTAATTATGAACCCTGCACAGGTAAAGACAAAGACAAAAAGCTTTACGGAGAGCAGTTTAGGAACTAATTTTGGAAACGGAAACTAATCAGTACTCGGTAATGCATGGTCCCTCTGTTTTTTATGCACGTAGAGCGACTCAGAGCCGGAGTCAATGCCTGCGACTCCCTCTTACATGTCAAAGACTATAAGCTCTCAGGGCAAATTAAGGAAAAAACCTCCTATGGTGGTGTCCGCTTACTCGCAAGGTAAAAAACCCCCTCTTTTGCCTAAACCCCACCCAGGGAACCTTTTTAGATCGCTTTGTTTTTTTCGCGCTGTTTTTCTTCAAAAACGCTACAAAATATTTAAACAATTTTCTTTAGAAAATTTACGGGATGGGGGTGGAGGACGGCTCCGCGTTTCGGCTAGCGAGCAAAATCTCACCAAGATTGGAACTGGGAAGGCTCCTACGCCCATGGCACGGAGTAAAGTAAACGCCCCCACGATGAAGAAACCCCAACAAGTTCATGGAGTGGCGAGGGGAATGGCGGTGGCTAAAGTTACCGGTGTGCGTCAAGGAGAAGTCGACGAGTCTTCCTGTAATTTTTTTTTCTATCTGAAAAAGGATTGTTTATCTGTCATAGCAGTTTACCCCAGTTGGTGATAGATTACCCTAGATGTAATTTGCCGTTTGTCTTTTCAGTGAGCTTAACAGCAGCGTCTACGAGCGTGGAAGCCTTGAAAAAGTCACTGGACCAAGTGATCAACCTCCGACACAGGGTTTTGCATGAAAACATTCCCGAGGATGCTCCAATTTGTAGAATACTTGACGACGGTCTTCGCGCAGTTCAACGAGCTCTCTCAGAGACTGTCATGTTCCAGGATACCCGGCCAAAAATTATTACTGAACATGAGCCAACAATTCTTTAGCGGGTCATGTCTTTCTCGACCTTATCACGCCGAAAAATTAATACTTATCAAAGTGTGCAACTTATTTTGTTACTTGAAACTGTACATGAACGAGTAATATTTAAAAAATCTCATGTATGGATCATCTTTTTTGTATTTTCTACCTCAGTTTGAAAATTTGTCGTCGGATTTTTGTATGAGAGTGGAGCTTTATAAATATATAATGTGTAGTGCAACGGATTTAAAGTCTTTTTCTTGAAGAAAGTGTACATTGTAGGCAGTTTTCGTATTTAATCTGATCTAATAAGCAACTTGAAATCAGTGCCAAAGATTACCCTTGGGAAACCAGAAATGATAATGATACGTTACTAAAAAAATTAGCTCCATGATTTATAAACTTGAGATTAATATTTAAACAAAACAGGCATGTCCTATTCTATGAATGGCATGCCCATAAGAAAGAAAAGCAAACGTAATTTTTGATACTATGAAAAAAGAAAACTAAAATTTAACGCAATATCCTGTGAGACTTTTGACTAGTTGTAAAAGAAAAACGTTTAAATTTACAGGCTGACTATTCGAATGACGAAGTAAACCAACTATTTAAAGAAAATTAAACGTACAATGTTCCACGTTTACATAATATGTAAGCCGCGTCGCGTTCCAGTTTCAACCGTGTTTTATAACACCAGTCGTGGTGTTGTAAAGAAAAACCAAAAGTATTACCAGTTTACTTTATTGCATTTTTTGTCATGTGGTAATCTACCTGTAAGTAGTAGTAATTTATGCAAGGATTTAAAGATTAATTTGATACCTACCCTGTTTTAATGTCGGAGAAACGGAAATAAATTGATTGAGTGCGAAATGGGTTTTAAAATAAACAAAAGATGAAAAGAAAATATATGATCTGCTATCGTAGACGTGTGAATTTTCATTTGCATATCACATTCATTCATTATAAACGACTGTGTATTTCCGCAAATAGAAAAAAATAGAAAAACGACTTTTACTTTGTTCCAGAGATGATACACTAAACCACTGAAATATTCCCCAAAATATTCGACAGTAGTAGTGTGAGTGTAATTTCACGTTATATACTCAAAATTTCTTTGTTTGGTTGTAGGAAACGGTGGTGGTGAGTAATAAAGTACATGAGGATTGTAAGTCCTACTTCTGTTTGAAATTAACACGACACTATGTATAGGCTTCAACCGGAAGTAAAGGAGTTAATGCATGTACACCACAACGAATTTCCCCTGTTGTCTTTAAAAAAAAATACTTTTCCATAAACCCTTCTAATTTTACGGCAAATTTGATAGCCTAAAGCATCCATTATTGCAAACCAAAAGGCTTTAACTTTGTTCTCTTTCTCATGTCACAGTCGTGCGTAGCCTTTATAGATAAGCATTATTTTTTCAAGACTTATCCAATAACTTTAACACGTTTCAGCCAAAGAAAAACACAATAAAACTCCATACCAGAAGAATCTCCAGTTTCATCCCATAAATACAAATTTTAGCTATTTATTATTGTGTCTATATCACCGGAAATGAACAAGAACTAATACTAGATAGTTTACTGGACTTTTCCAAGTAAACTTGAAACTTTTCTGGACAGAATAAAAAACATCAACAATTTTCTAAGCTTGCTTAGAAAACTAAAAAACAAGCCTGAGTCAACAGCTTGGAAGACCATAAAAAGATGATAGCAGTCTGGAGAAAGTTGTAAAAGAGAAAGAGCCTCTGGGAAAGACTTGCCGGCTCAACTTTGCCGTTCGTTACGACACAACAGCAGCTCAAACCCTTGTTGAACTGTGCTTTAAGCACTTTCACTTCTAATTCTTTTTCCTTCTCTTCTTGCCTATTTACACTTCTATTCCCTGTACGGTCGGATGGAGAAAGTTGAGAAACAATACGTTTATCAAACTGCATTTCCTGTTTTAAAAGGAGAAAAAAAATCCTGAAAGGAAATATGATGAAAGCAATTTTATGTCGATGAAAATTGTCGCGCTCTGGTGCAATATCTAAGCCTGGAGCAGGAGTAAACCGAACCAAGAACAACGTCGAGTGTCTCGTACCCAAAACAATAAACAAACATTGCTGCTGCCTATTCCAAACAAGAAAATATATGTTGTTCACGTCCACACACAGAAAATTAGATTTTGACATAGGTAAACATTGTAAGGAAAAAACAACGCCTAAATGTGAAATGGGCACTACATTCAGATCACAGCTCGTTGTAGTTTGTTTAAAAGTAATTGTAAAACAAGCTTGCATTTTGTTATTGATGATATGCCATTTCAGTGATAAGACCAAACACACCATAAAAATTAATGGATATTTTATTCAAAATGTGAAGTAGCTGATAAGCAAAGTTTTATGATTATTGCTGACCAGGTTTTTGCTACACTCCAAATTACAACCTTTTCGGCCTGCCAGTTCATAAAATACGACGAGCATGGTTATGTAAATTGATTTGTTTGTTGTAAAATAACTAATAAAGCTGTCCTTGTTCCTTGGCTTTAACCGTATTTTTCCTGGAATAACGGTAATTTTCAGAAGAGCTGCAGTTGCACAACAAAACTTAAATTTTTTAAATATACAACAGCCCCTCTGGCGTGTTCTGAAATAGCTGCAGCAAGACCTTTGTGTGCGTGCATGCAAAACACGCACATTTTCTCTTGATGGAATTTTCAGAGCTCTGCGTCTCTCTTGAGACTTGATGTTGTTCTTGCCATGGCTTGATTGTTTTTGTTAGATATTTTTTTTTGTAATAGGGGAAAGCAGGATAAACTTTCTCCTGGTGCGGGTCTTGTCTAAAAACGAAATTGAGCAGGGCACTAAATCCTAAATCATTTTCTCTTTGGCCTGTCAGAGAGAAATCCGTTAAGAATGAAAAGGGAGCTAAGGGGTATTTATGACAAAGAAGAGAAAGTTATTTACAAAATTCGGCTTTGAAAATTATATGCTGGTCATTCTTTAGATCTCTTTATGGTATTTATTGATTGTTTCTTTTCAGGATCGTTCCTATTGTGTTTATGGAAAAAGCTTTTGCTATTGTTAGGTACTGTACGACTTTGGGGGAAAAAGAATCTGCTGAATGAGCAGGGATGGAAAGTCAAAGCACAAAAGCTCTGTAGTCGGTAGCGTGTCAATACAATGGAAGCGCGTCATAAACTACAGAAAAGTAACAAGAAAGAGAGAAAAAAGAGTAATTTCAGTCTCAAAATGGAGAATTTTTACTATATTCGGGCTCTTAAAACAAAATAACATTTAAAACTTGGAAAAACAACAAATAATAGCAACGTTTATTAAAAATAATTAACTCAGCCCCTTTTGGTAGCCGGCCTTCCCCGGGGATCACTGAAGCTTGCCACTCTCGACCAACCGCTTTCTAAGATCGTACAAGATCTTCTTTTGCTCTGGAGTTGCTGCTAGAATCATTTGCTTGTCGTTTTTCTGAAGTCCTGACTTTTTCACCTCAATCGTCGGCTTAACTTTGACCGGCGCCTTTTTGCCAAACTCGGCGAACCGCTTCCACTTTGACTGGGTCACTTGGCTATTCTCTTTCTCGATTTGGTCGATTGCCTCTTGAATTTGCTCTCGAAGCTGTTCCCTCTCATCCTGGTCGGTGTAGTCGCTGTGCTCCAGAGGTCCGTACACGTACCTGCGCGTGTCTTCAATTTTATTGTACGGATAGCCTGTAACGAAATTGTGTCTTTGCGCGTAAATCCTCAGCTCCTTGGGCTCCCTAAACTTAATTTTGTCCTTGATTTCTTCCAGGGGATAATTTCCATCTGTGATGTTCGGGTATTCTTTTTGAAGGCGTTTTAAGTTGGTCGTCCGGGCGTGGAGCTGCATCCATCGCCATGCCTGCCGTCGTCGCTGGAAGCCCTTCGAGCTCTTCAATCTGATCTCGTGGTTGTGAAGCTTGGAAAGGCGGTGGTGCGCTTCTCTTGACTTGCGGATGTAGCCGGCTGTGTAGTAATGGTAGCCGATGAAGAGACAAATGACGGACACGTTGTAAAGGCAGTGGAGGACAAGGAAAACAATGGCAATCGTGTCCATCCTGCTGTCCAGGAACATGTAGTCGTGGAAGCTGTAGCTGAGCTGTGTCACGTCCTGGACGAGCTTGGACGCAGCGAAAAGAAGCGAAACAGGCTCGTTTTCACGGTAAATAATGGACGAGGATAAAACTGAGATGATAAAGTGAATCCAGTCAAGGGGAGAAACCTCGAAGAGGGCAAATGACGGCTCCATTATTAGCCAAATGTTTTCCCGGACAAGATGACTCGTGTAGATTCCGTAGTAGACGTCGTCAATCCGGGCTTTAAGGAACTTGAGAATTTCGTAAACGACGAACATTAACAGGACAATTCTCCAGGCGAGAGAGGAGTCGACCTTGTGGGCGAGTAGGGCTGCTTTTGTACCGCCCCCTTTGAGGACTCTTGGCTCCCGCCAGCTGGCATAGCCATCGGTCGTTGTTGACCTAAAATTTGACTCGATTTCCGAGTCGATATTATCCGGATGGAGCCGCAACAAGGGATCACGTTTTTCAGCCTTGGCATGCCGTGTTCTTACAATCTCTTCCATTTTCTTCGCATCTTTTACAGGATTTCCGGTGGTGGTTTTGTTTTGTTTTGGCTTTTCCTCGACCATGATTTTGATGAACTCTTTCTGCTCGAATCGCGAGGGGGGAACTTCAATTGAAATAAGATCCCCGTGGGGATTGTTAGCCTGACCAGGGTCACCCTTGACGCTTGCCTTGGCTTCAATGTCGCTGAGAGGTGGAGGATTCGACCTGAGCCAACGCGCCACAGAAGATACCGTGAGGGTTTCGGACTCAGTATGGGTCTTCTCCTTTTCCAGAGATTTGCTTCCAGGACCCGTCTCCTCCTGAACTGGATTTTTATCTTCGTCCGACCGAATCACTGGAGGATAGTCGATTTTCCGCTTTTCTTCAAAGTCGCCTCTTGAAGACAAGTCCCAAAGGGAATCGTCATCTTTTCTAGAAACCTGTTCGGGTTCTTCTTTCTCCCGTCGGCGTAGTTTGTCCACAGGATAAATGGCATAATCGGGCTTATCAAAGAGGCCATCTTTGAGGCATTCTATGATAACCTCAAACTGGTACAGGTGGCTTTTCAATAGCTCGGCTCTTTCTGTGCTTATGTCTGAGTAGCTGATGTGCTCTCCCCAGAGAGGGCTGTCAACGAGCTCCTTGTTCGCCTCCAGCACTTTCTTGAATAGATCCACGTCGACGCAATTTAGAAAACGTTGTTTAGTAATTCGATGCCGCTGGCGGTGATATCCTGCTATGTACTTGTACTTGAAGTTGAATGGGTCCATTCGGTACCGTTTCCGCTGAAGCTCCTCGCGATACTTCTTGATTGCCAGGGTTTTTCGTTTCGCTGCCCGGATAATCATGTTGTCTCGCTTTTTCGTGAATCTCTTTTGAAGTACGTCTGTATGTACCGTGGGTGCCATCTCGTCGTCGATGTATTCATCGTCGGGGTCGATCTGATGGAGCAACTCTACTCCACGAGCGATAGAGTAGTGGGCGTGCTCGTTGTCGAGCTTATCGACCGCAGAGGTCGAGAGTAGCTTTCCCTTCGGGAATAAATCCGGGGTGAAAGTGGACGCGTTTTGGGCCTTCTTTTTAGCTCGCTTCTTCTTTTTCTTCGCGAGTTGGAGCCGTTTATTGTTGACAACCTGCTTTCCCTTGGCTGGAGCCATGTTTCTAGCAGAATACAAATCTGGCGGCAGCTGAAAGACCTTTGCTGGGATTACAAGCTTTTATTTTTTGTAAAACGGAAGCACATCGGAAGCACGATTCAAATGTTCCATTGTTTTAAGGACAAACAGTGTTTCCTGGCAACGGAGAAAGATGAAAGAACACCGACCACAATTGGGAAATTTCTAATATCTGGCTAAAAGTGAAGGACAGGGGGTGTTTATGATGTCCATCTTAGGACTAACTGGAACTGCTCGGATGACACATTGGGTTGGAGGAAGTCTAGGTTCTGCTCTTCGTCTTATGCGTCGTTGAAATAGCCTTTTCGTCGTCTGCAGGATACCTGTGGGGCCCAATTTATTTTTTGTTTCATGGCAACCAAGAAATATACGAAATAAATCAATCCGTACCCGTGCGTAATAAAATTATCCGGGAAACTTTCTCTTATGCTACTTGAGAAAAGGCATAAACAGCACAGCTCGTTTCTTCACACCGAGTCGTCCCTGAACCCGTTCCAGCAAACACCTACCGGGAATATTTCCAGTTTGTTCTGCATCGCTGCTGCAAATTGTGTTCCTTATTGCCAGTCTAAATTCGAAAGGAAACCGTTATGGAACGAGATAATGATAATGTGCGAACATAACCCAGTCCTCTTCTTTCCTTGCCAAAGTGATTTTTCCCTACTTCTTGTGCGGGTAAATGGGCACAATAACAATCATGCCCATGTCTCTACCCGAATGACAAGCTCATACCGCTCATGACTCGATTATGAGCACGTTGGCAGGGAAAGGCGAGGAAAATGAAAATCCTGAAGGAGAAAGTTTATGAAGCCATTCTAATGACAAAAATATATGATCAAGCTTTGGATAACTTTCACCTTGGAGCGATCTAGTCAAGTTGGGAAATGGAATAGGTATCTCGAAGAGATAAACCATATGGAACAGAGAAAATTAGATTTTCGTCAGGAAAAGTGATGACTTTTGAGGTTTCACTTCCCATCTGAGTAAATCAAGCAAGCATGTTCATGTTTTCCTTAGGATATTCTGGTGTAGAAACAGAATTTTCACGTGGTTTTCATAAAACCCACAAAATGATAACGACAAAAACTGTATAAAGCCCCCCTCGCCCTATTTTTGTCTAAAATTTTACTCTTGACTCTTAGATTAGTTTTTGTTACTGGCGTAAACAAAAGTTTAAATATGGTTTGATTCTGAGCTGGACACGACAAACTCCATCCCACCATTTGTGACAGGAACGTGTTGTCTAGTCGTTGTGGTCTCACTCCTCGCCGCACCGGTTACATTTCCATTAGCGCCTACGTCCCGGAACACGATTCCAGTTAAGTGATTTATAATTTTCCTTTGTAGCTGCATTCGGCAGAGGAGAATGCCCATGCCTCCGAGAACGAGAAAAACCAGGAGGACTACGAAAGCAATCGCTGAGGCGGTCAGGGGCTGGCCAGGATCTAAAGAAATTATATTGCCGTGTACTTCCGGTCAACGTTTAAAAAATATAAGAAGCCTGGAAGCTATGCAGCGGGGTGTCGTTTTATTACCTAATACGTAAACCTGGTAAATCTTCTCAGACCGGCCTGCAAAGTTACTCGCAATACATTTGTATTCACCTTGAGTTTCATGAGAAACTCTGTGAATTGTGAGGAACATTGACCCATTTTTCCTCCTCAGGGCAATGTTGTTTTCGTTTAAAACCGTCTGGAACAAATTTCGTAAACCCCCTTCCATCAAATTACAAGAACAGCTAAGTACGCTTGTTATGATTTTTAGACACTCACACGATTATTTTTCCTCCATCGCAAAATGGGGGAGGGAGTTCCACCTGCAGAACACACCAAAACCTGCTCTGTGTCATTCAGCATGAGATTTATGATCTGGCTGGAGTCGTCGTCAAATGCTGGGGAGACGGATTCTTGAAAAATAGAGGAAAGTGCAGCGGTTAACTTATGTGCAAAGAACAAAAATTAGAGAAAACCAGGTGAAAGTTGTCTTAAGCTCTGTTTATTACTGTGAACGTCAAGCGGATAGGTCTTGCTAACCCACTCAGTGCTGTTCCAAACCGGGGCAAAGCAGAGAACTTGGCTCATATTCATGTTGATATGGAGCTTGATAACGTTGTAGGTTGAACTTGACCTATCTGGATCCGAGGTCGAATCTAAAATTTAAAAAAAAAGAATGAAGAAAGCCTTTTCAAAATTATTCTTAAATTCTTAAAAGTGAAAGCGAAATCTTGTACTACAAACGTACCAATGTCGAGGAATTCTAACGATCCATT
>VICI01002508.1:0-16403 GCA_019593645.1 Akabosia matsudoensis
AAGGACATACTGCTTCGACCTGAGAAAATACATGAAACCCAAAAATCCCAGCATAATTATGAAGAATATCACTGCTAGGCACGATCCTATCATGGAGTTAGCGTGGGCTAGTAGTTCTGTCGAGAGTATTTTTAATTCCCGATATAGCTTTAAGAAAGCTGAAATCTTGACCGGACTCGGTGGTAACGGACTCCGTTTCATTCGGGACAAGACACGAATAAAGGTCACAACCATGCCTACAGTGATGAGTATACAAGTTCGAGCACTATGCATAGCAACTTGACCAGTCATGACCCAATGAAAAAACCTAACAAATTTCATTGGAATAGTATTGAGCACGTTCAAGTCTGCTCCTGTTAAAAGGATACATATCGGGTCGACTTTATATACCACCATAGTCACCGTAAACGCAAATATAAACACAGGATACATCAAAACCACGTAGTTGAAAAACAATCCAACGTAATCCCAATCTGCATCGTTTCGAATATCTGGACATCGAGAAAATCTTATTAGCTTTGGACATTTTAACTTATATTAATTAAACTCTGTTATCTCTCATACATACTTCGTAAACATGCTGTTACCGCCAGACCGACTGCACGTGGCATAGACTCTCTCCAAATGTCGTTAAACGCACTGGATGTTCCAAAACCTTCACAGCGAAAGATCCAATTCGTTGCTCGCACCCACTTGCGGTGAGAGCTGATAAACAAGTCATCAACCAGGAGAAAGAGAACAAGCAGTGGCCACACGAAAGCCCAAAACAGGACGAGTGTCCAAAGCCTTTTGTCAGTAACAGGTTCCTTGGAACCAACGAGAATAAGTGCGTAAGCTGCAAAAAAAAAGACAAACGACGAGATTTGAACAGGGCACTAGGTAGTAGGGCCACATTGCTCGAATGCTCTTGCTGTTGGCGATCCATTCCAAGGTTTGGTGTTTCCAATCAATGTAGTATACCGGACAAATGTACCTGGAAAACATTTGATTCAAAGCAAAAGCTTGAACCATTAGCTCTGAAGGCATATTTGTGGTTCTCGTAACCCAGCACAGGTTACTCTATGTATATCCTGGAAAACAGTGCGTCACCTTTGGGGTCTCTAATTCAAAAACTGATCCAACAACTGAGTTAGTCAGCCATAACAAACATTTAATGGAGTTCATTTTGCGTGTATCCGACGTATGATAAAACTCAAAATCAATAGCGAAACTATATGACATTATAAATGCAGTAAAAGTAAAATGCCCATACTTTGTACATAATTGTCAATAATTGCTAATGGTATATTTTTTCCTAAACTTGACCAAAATGTGACGGAATAATTGCATGTAAACTGAATAAAACTAGGAGCTTCTTCCACAAAAACCTTGCCAATGGTTCCTCTTGCCAGTTAGATGGTCATTTTTTGTAGTTCAGTTCCTGCCGTTTCAAGGCTCAATGCATGGTTTAATGACCATATATACTAAACTTATGCCCTCATGCTCGCTTTACATTATTATACAAAAACTATTTAAATAATTTAACCTTGGCCAGCTAATAATAGCTCAACTCCTGAATAGTCGCCCATTTTCTTAAATAAATAAATAAAGAATTATTTATTATGTTGGCTCAAAGTCTACTACTTTTGAGGAGGTGGTTCCCTCTGGGGGAATGCAATGTGATGGAAACCGTGATTTTCCGGCATGATAAACAGGTGTGTCAGGAATAAATGTGAGTTTCGTCGTCTAAATATTTAAAAAAAGGATTTATTCCAAAGTCAACATTTTTCGAAATTCTGCATCAACACAAATATCACTAAAACATTCTCGCCATGGTAAGATAACGTGACCCGCCCATCCTACAACCCTGCTCAATTCTCTCTCCAACTTTACTTGAGTATCTAGGTCGACATTTGTGTTGCAGTTACAACCCCTCCAAATGAATTTTCGAAGATGTTTAAGCTTTTCAAGTCCTTGGTCAATCATACTTCCGTGGTTAAACTCCAAACAGTGCAAGCTTGACCAATGCTGGCCAATCACTTGCAACACACTGCTGGCCGTAATTACTGCTGCTAAATCCTGTACATTCGGCATCAAGTTGACCAGTCTCAGCCAACTTTGAACGCTAAATGGTCCACAGTCAAGGTTAAGTTTCTGTATCGTTTGGAAAGTCAAATCCTCAGAGGTATTTTCGATGAAATCCGTATTAAATAAGGGATATCGTTTCTTTCCTTGTTGAAGATGAGATTCTAGGTTCTTTGAGCGACTGGCGGTATGAATTTCTAAAATCTTTATGCTTGGCAAATTCGATAAAAAGTTAAGCGAGTTGACCACGTTCCCTGACAACCGAAGCTCGGACAATTGATCAAGGTGTAGAGAAAAATCCCGAAATGGTTCAGAGAATGGAGCTCGGTACAGATGAAGACGTTTGAGTGACTTTGCATGTCTTTCGATAAGTCGAACTAAGTCACGCTTGTCATTATTAAAGCCAATGTCGAGCTGGAAATCTTCCAACGAGCCGGCAGTCTTCGAGGGTCCAATTGGAAACGAGTCTATCGCAGATTGATTCCTGAACATGAAAAAAAGTCGAATGTTGTTATGTGCAACTTAATTAAGGCTCTGCAATGGAAAGCTATTACTTACAGGCCGAGAATGTCCAGGGATTTAATTTTTGTAAAAGTGAATGGAGGTATACTCCAGTCCAAATCAAGTGCCACAATTTTCACCAGGTTTGGCAGCATTGAGACAAACATGTGGACGGCTCCATTTAAATACTCTGCTTTAACGTGACAAATAGTTAAAGTTCTAAGATTCGTATGCTGGTATCCATAGCTGGCAAATCTACATGTCTTCATTTCCTCGCATGCAAAGTCGCCAAATTCGCATGAAATCAAAGAAAGTCTTGTAAGATTTGGAACGGAAGTGAGAAAGCTCTCCTTAAATACGGTCGCGTTGATAGGAAAGCTGCAATTCTGAAAGGAAATGCTGGTAAGCAAGACGCCATTTTCTTTCCAAAACCATCGCGACAAATTTATAATTTCCTCGCAAGCATCATCATTGGGAGAAACGTCGTCGCTTTCTACGCCCGTAGTAAACTGAGTGTCAGTGATTATCCACCCATCCAGAACAAACCTTCGGTATGGAACCGCATCTTCATCTTCACCTTGAGCCCGATGTATTTCTTTGAAGTCGCTAAGGCACAATTTGTGGTCGTTAAGGTCCCTGGCTGCACCATCGTTTTGAAGAAGAGTAAACGTTCGGTAAAAGGACCATATTGAAGCTGACGAGGTGTACCAGTTCTTGCAAACCAGTCGAGCTGCTTGTAAGGTTGTCAGGGAGTCAAACCACTTAAATATTTGCTCCAGCTGAAAAATGACAAGGTAGTCAAAATGTACACTTAGTATTTTAAATGCATAAGTTACAATCACTTTAGTTTTGTAAATTACCACATCAGTATTCAACTCGGAAGCGTTGACTTCCATTGAAAGCAAATATGCTCACGTTTTAAAATCATCCAAATACAATAAAGTACATTCGTCCTAACTCTATTGTTTTCTACGTTCAATTAACGGGTTCTGATGTCTGATGAATGATGATACGACTTCAAACACATGTTCAAAATCCCAGCTCGAAAGTTTTGCAACCTACCTGCTGATCAAGTGTGAACACTTTGTTTACGAGATGCAAGACAAGCAATAAAGCAAGCTTGCAGACTGTTACTGAATCGGGCTTGTCTTACATATGAAAACCACGCTTCGACTGAGGAGAGTGTCTTCTAGCTACTATTTAGGCAGTTTTAATTACCTTAACATTCTCAACGTTGCTAGCACAGATGCAAACATTAAGTAACTGACCACTTAGTCAAATTCGTGTTTTGAAGGTCAAATGGTCCAAAGATTTTTACAGGAAATTTTGATATTAGTTTGCATTGTCAGAGCAGTGTACAAATGCGAGAAATGAAACTACATTCTTCACATGCAAACTGGGTGGGACACATAAAAAAGGATTTATTGCACGCCACAGTTGTGTAGAACTGCGCGAAAACAACTGCGTTAGGGGATCGCGTCCACCTTGTATGCAATAATGACCCGGTCTTGTGCAATAAAAGAGGATTATGGAATCCCAGACAAAGCTCTGTCACAAGCTTAGCTGCACACTCCCAGTGTTACCGAGAAGAAAATATTATTGTTTTAATCAACGAGGTACTATGTCTCTGGTTTTAATTAAAATTCAAAGGCTTTCAAGGCAGTCAAACCTTATCCGTTGCGATAACAACATGTACAAAATATTAGGTGGCAATGTCGCGTTACCCGGAGACTTTCCTTTCAACGTTGGCATTTATGACTCGCCGAGTGGTCCATTGTCGAACAACTCGATCCTGTGCGGTGGCGTCATTTTGACCACTACACTTGTATTGACAGCCGCCCATTGTTTGGATGGAAAGCTGCCGGGAAATTTTCGAATAGTTGCTGGGGAGCATGACGTCAACCGGCGAACAGGGCGCGAGCAAATTCGCTTGCCCAAATTTTTTTATATGCACGAGAAGTTCTCTCGGATGGCAAACGGCTCTTCCCACGACATCGGTCTGATTTTAATTTCGGAAGCGTTTCGCTTTACAAAATATGTGGACGCGATAGCACTGCCAAAACGGAATGAAGAGTTTAACGGTTGGTTGACCTTGATGGGATTTGGATATATCACTGAGGCAACGACAAGGAATGCTTATAAATTGAGGCATGTTAGGGTTCCAATCGTATCCCAGGAAGACTGTCGACGAAGTTATGAGTCACGGTCAGGAGTGATTTCGGACGACATGTTGTGCGCAGGGGAATATGGTCGGGATTCATGTAAAGGAGACTCTGGAGGCCCTGCTGTTTGCTATCGATCTGTGAATGAGCCTGTTTTATGTGGAATCGTCTCGTGGGGCTTTGGATGTGGAAGCCCTGGATATCCAGGCATTAACATGAAAGTTTCACACTACGTAGACTGGATTGCAGAGGCAGAAAAACGAGTTGCCTTTCTTGATAAGTGTCGATCAAGTGAGTTTTATTGTTCACCAGACTTGTGCATTCCACGAGAGGGGATTTGTAATGGCACAAAAGAATGTTCTGGTGGGGAGGATGAGCAGGGTTGTCCCCTTGATGAAGGACCGTGCATAGACTCGTTCTGGAGGTGTAGAAATGGTAAATGCATTTCAAAACGGTACTTGTGTGACTCAGATAATGATTGTCGAGACGGATCAGACGAGTGGAAGTGCCCAAAAAAAAGTTGGACCTGTGGAGTGAATGAATTTCAGTGTGGATTTGGGGGGCGATGTATTTCCAACTTGTGGAGGTGTGACGGATTGATTGATTGTGATAATTCATTCGATGAGTTAGGTTGCAACGCTGCTGGAATCCCTAACTCTTTGTCCTCTGGTAGCACCCATCCTTGTCCAGGAGACCAGTTTCACTGTCACGAAAATCTGGTTTTCAACCAATGCATTCCTACGTCATGGCTGTGTGACGGTCAGGTAGACTGTACTGGTGGCTATGATGAACAGCATTGCGCGTCTACTAATTCGGCACTGACCACTGGCACCAATATCGAGTCGTCTTCATGTACTTCAGAGGAATTTTTCTGTCCTGGAAACAGAATGTACAGTGAATGCATTCCAAGGCACTGGCGCTGTGATGGTGAGCCTGATTGCACAGGAAACTTGGACGAACAAAATTGTCATCCACGACGAGTTGTTACCTTTCATCGCCCTTCGTTAATTCTTGTTCCAATCTACACTACTCCAACCTGTTCACCCGACACATTCACGTGTGCCAACGGAGGAAGATGTTTGCCGGTATCAGAGATAGAATTTTATGTTGAAACCGAACCGTACTAAAGTAATATTACGGGTTTTTCTCGACTTTTTGTCGTATCAGATATCATTTAAATGTGATGACGATGAAGACTGCTTAGATGGATCGGACGAAGAAGGATGCTATAATAGGACATCAACTACAACCAGGCCTACAACTACGACGACGACCGAGCATCCCGACAACTTTACATGTGACATTGGTGATTTCGCCTGCAAGATTTCAATGAATTGTTTACCGGTTGGTTTTTCCTTTCCATTTACATTATTGTATGCCGGTTCTGCTGGATGCACTCATTTAATGTATGACGGATTGTATGGTGAAAGTTAATTAATTCATGTTATGACAATCATTAATATTTGGTCTTTAATTTTATCCGCAAGTTGTCATTTATATGTGACGATGACATCGACTGTCCCGACGGATCTGATGAAATGTCTTGCGCCACCAACGGCTCAGATTTAGATTATACATCGTGGGAGGCTATACATCATACATGTTATTTGCCAGGCAGGTTCTCCTGCGACGATGATTTCGGAGGGCGCTGTTTACCGGTAAACATATCCGCAATGCACACTGAAAGAACGCTTAGTTTTCAGGATGAAACTGGTGAAGTAACGGTTAGGGAACTACTTTAATCATAGGTTAGCTTCAGATGTGATGATGATGAGGACTGTATTGACGGTACTGATGAGTCCGGCTGCTCTGATCTCCCGATAACAACTACAACGGAGAGAGTTGGATGCTACAACAGATTGTTCGATACATTCCAATGTTCCAACGGCCAGTGCATTAGAGTAAGTAGAAATACGTGATTAGCTTAGTTTTATTCAAGAGTATCTTTTTAAAGGACAACTCTGAAGAATAATGTTTCACACAGAACAATTACTTGTGCGATGGGGAAAATGATTGTTCTGATGGGTCTGATGAACTTGGATGTGACGCGAGAAACACAACTGGGGTCCTTTTGACAAGGCGATTGTGCCCAGAAAATTATATTCCGTGCAGAGTTCATGAAACCATTCGAATGTGTGTTAAAAGTGAGCTATGGTGTGATGGCAGTTTTGATTGTCCTGGAGGTTTGGATGAACGGAATTGTGCAATCGCCAAAAATGACACAACCAACGCACAAAACATTGAAAGTTTCATTTGGGTTAAGTCTTAATTTGTCAAAGATACGAATCTGTTCATTAAAGAAATACACGATTCGACTGGAAAGTTACTTATGCTAAAAACCTAGAAGCTCATTGCAATTAGGATAAAATATACTGCATGTCATCATTTTAATCCAATGGATTGGCATAATCGTATATACGTATCACTTGCAAGTACTGCATTTATTTAGGTAATTTTTGCAGCCGGATTATTAGGGAAGGATATCTGACTCATTCACACGTGGCAGCTTAGTGGGAATATCAGCCAAAACATAACTTGTTACTGCCCACAGTGCAGTGCAAAGGTCAAGGTCGTCACTCTTTATAAGTGTCATGGTGTCAGCTTTACTGTGATGATACCAAAAGTAACGCTCATTTTCATTTCTCAGGCTAATTCCTGGAACGCCTTCAAATTCTAAATATGAAATATCAGAGCCCACAGGTGGCTCTGGATAACCTTGAAACTCGGTGACATTTATACGCGACACCAACTTTAAGACTTCTTGAACAATACAGCCTGCTTCTTCACTACCACTAAAGTCAAGACCGGTCGGTTTAAATACGCCCAGGTCGGCTTCAAATGCTACCGAGTAATTGTCTACTTTCCCGTCCAACTTGTGCTGCGCAACAAAACCTTGTGCCCCCCAAACTCCCATTTCCTCTGCAGTCCATCCGATTGCTTCTATCGTACGGTTTGCTCTCAAATTCAACTTTTTCAAAGCGGCCAAGGCCATCATCGAGATAACAACACCGCCTGCATCATCCATGGCTCCCTGGCCAACATCCCAGCCGTCAATGTGACCTGACAAAGCCACAAACTCATTTCGTGCTTCTTTTCCAGTCAACTCGCCAATCACGTTACGAGATGTTGTCAATGGAAGGTTTACGTCAAACATGGTCAAATGAATTTTCAAGTCATGTCCACTTTCTTGAAGTCTGTGGAGCAAATCTGCGTCTTCTTTTGTTATGCATGCAGTTGGAATTTTGGTCACGTTTTCCCAATAGATTTGTTGCCCCGTATGAGGAGTGTACAGTGAAAACGGAGTTGCACTTTCTATCAAACTTGCAACTGCCCCATAGTTGCTTGCATAGGACGCTCCATAACCCCGATACTGGCCGGTGGCCCCGTAGGATTCATTAATCCACCCTTGATTAAATACAACAATCTTCCCTGGCACCTGATCCTTTTTCAGAAAGAGCTCACCGAAACTTTTCACGACCAGGACAGGAGCTGTTATGCCTTCCGCGGATGTACCGACGGAATAACCGAGCCCCAAAATAGACAGTTCTTTTTCAATCGGTTGTAGCAAATTTGCTGCTTCATGTCCGCTACTTCGATAAAAAAGAATACTTTTGGAAAAATGTTTCTTTCGGAATGCGCAGTTAATCAGATAGTTTCTTACCGCACCCAGTGTGGTACTTGAACTTGTTCCCCGCGAACATGTTCCAAGTTGAGAGCTCTCATTCGCTCCATCATGTAGTCAATGGAATCTTCCAGTTCTCTGGAACCTGAAGGTTGCCTTGGGTAACGATCAACAAATCCAGCAAGCTCTTTGTACGTTTCGCCTTTAAGGTCAGCATTTACTATGAAATCGATGATGTCATTTGCAGCACTCTGATATGACGCAATTTTTTCGACCAAATTTGGCTCAAGGATGTCCTTACAGAGGGTTTTTGTGGACCGAACCGCTTTAGCGTCAGTTAATGCAAAATATGCGATAGTTTCTATGAGAGCAAGTTTAAAAAACATTTTTTACGTTTTTATGCCTCATTTGAGGCAAGACTGATCCAACTTTTGGTATAGAGAATCACGAAATGACTAATGGTTATAGTTTCAAACAGTTTAATTAGTTATCTTAACTTCAAGTAAATTTCAGTTATCTTAAAAGGTTTAATATGTTCTCATCGGTTTTCCGACTCATCAAATCATTGATTTTTTTGTATTGTGGTCAACATTTTATCAGTTAGATTATATCTTTGATATAACGAGAAACATGATCGAACAATTTTATAAACACAACTACCGAATTGATAACGTATGTGCAAATTAAAATTAGCTCAGGTAAGCCTTGTAGTGGGCCAATTTCATATTCTTGCTCGGTTAACGGGTATGGGCCAATAGAATTGAACTTTATTTCAGACGTCATCGTGGAGTCTGACATTGGTTAAACAAAGGACTAGTACGAAGAAACAAGCCAGTGATTTCCTAACCGTGGCGTACAAGCTGTTAATACCCAAGATTAAAGCGACAGAAGATCACATACGGTATGCGGTTCATGACTGTTCAAGGAACGATTTCCCTGCCAAGACAATTATAAATAAGCTTTCAACTAATTCACTTAGGGAAATACAATAAAAAGACAGAGAACAGATATTATTCATCCTTGCAAAAAGACCACTCTTTTAATCGACCTGCACTTGCGTACACGTTTGTGTCATCTTCATTCCCTGTTCCAAAGTATCGATAGAGGAAGTTAAAAAACCACTTCTTAAAAACATAGTGTTTGCATACTCAAAAATATGATTCTATCGAACATCGGTGGATATCAAGTGATACTTGAAGTTTTGAAAAAATAATTCTGGTAAAATATTATTTTATAGGTGGAACTATCGAGCAAGTCATTTCCTCAAAGTAAAATCATGATTTCAGAATTGACACGATGCACGTCAAGATGACTGTTGACAGCATAGATATTCATTTGACAAAAGAAAGCATCAAATTCGTCACATGCTATATAAACCGAATTTCTATCCAACAAAAGCACTGGGTTGACTCTGTGTATCTACAACAATATTTGTTTTCTGTACAGAAATTTACATTTACACCTAAAAAATGTTCGAAATTCGAACTATTTTAAAATCCTTATCGGTAGTTGCCATTATTTGCCAACCTGGTTTGTGCAATATCGAAGGCGTAGAAGAGGCATCGGTAAAAGTATTGTTGCAGCCTACCAATAACCACAGTTTGGTTAGCTCCAACCATGTCCCATACGTTTCCACGGGCTACCCCCGATGCGGGGGAAACTACAGTTCCCCAACCGGCGGAATCTTTTACAAACCGTTTTCTTCGGTATTAGAAAATGAGCGCTGTGTTTGGATAATTAATGCCGATGGTGCCCGAGGTTATAGGCTAGACGTTCAATATCTTGGAAAAAATATTAATTCTGACGAAACCGATCCAGCACCGTTTCTGATGGTTTCCAGCTTCAGTCATGGTGGAATGGGATCACCGGAATCGAAAACTTACTTGCCGTAAGTGTCTTACGAAATCAGTTCTGGCTTCACAGTAGATAAATCATCCTCGAATGTACATTTTTGCAGATCCAGCACGGGAAAATTCTCGATTGCCGACTGCAATACTATAGTGGTAACATTTGCATCACCACCTCTGAAAAATGACGACCTGCGTGGTTTTGTAATTCAGTACGAAGCTTTGTTCGTTGGCAATACTACAAGAGTATCGAGGTTCTCAACCCAGCGAATTTTGCAGTCGTCGCAGCTAGAATTTACGTATCCAAGTGGTTACTACAACCGTTATTACAATGACCATGAGTTTTCCTCATTCGCAGTTGTCCCGGATAATAATGTATACACGGGGGAAGAAAAGACTATTTTGTACAAGAAGAATAGACTTGAAGGGGAAAGTTGCTATGACTCATTGTTCGTGTATAAGTTAAATTTCAACGGGACAAGAGAAATGAGTCCTTGGGATGGGATGGGCAGGTAAGGTACATAAACTATTAAGATACACGCCTTAAAGACCTTTACTTTAAAAACGTTTTGTAATAACATGGTAACTTTACATTGCAAAGGATTTGCGGAAACATTTCTTCTGCAGGAATAAATCACGATGACGTTGTCCTCCTGATCTTTCAAACGGATATCTCTGTGACTGGATATGGATTCACGTTGAGCTTTCCAAGAAGCTCTTAAAAAGAATTTTGATTATATCAAAAGCACAAAGATTTGAGAATAGTATTAAAAAACATCTATATGAACTAAATAATATTAAAGATGATTTTTATCATGGCCAACTAAGGTTCTTACTACTTGTTACGTCGCGTCCAGCTTTGTAATTCGGTTGTGAACGTCCTTATTACTTACAGGAAATAAACGAATACTGCGAGATAGCCAATATTAGTTGATTGAGGTTTTGAAGCTTCCAAATAATTTCTAATTGCGATGAATGGAAGCGGTCATCAAAACTTGTATGAGCTCCATAAAAAATGGAGCGTTTTAATGTTTCGGTTTTTAAACAAACTATACGAAACTGGCTTTGGCTTTCATGGCCTGTTTCTGAATGCAACATTTACTTTACACTGTAAACCTATACTTAGGTTAAATATATTCCCTAAGAGGGAAGACTACCTCTGAAAAAAATGGACTTAGTCATTATCACGCAATCGAGAAATTCGCATATACGTACATACGTAGTAGTTTACCTTATAAGCGTTTTATTAAGTCTTTCGGTGTTATCTACTAAACGTCGTTGCACGTTGTAAAAATGACAGCGTAAACATGAGCAGTATGAGCACTAACGATTCAACCAATTAGCTATTGATCACTAATTCACTAACATCTCGGCGAGGAATTGGCAAGCAACAGTCACCTAAAAACTGGTTGGACTGTTCTCCCAAATGGTTTCCGATTGCTTCTGTAAAAGATATGGATCTCCATTTAGTTAATATAATTGGCAGGAAACAAGTCTGAACGCGAAGCTACCCACTAACCGATGAACAATTTTGTTGATTGTAGGAAAAGTTTTCGTTGCTACGCGGCGTTGTGTTTTACATGGCTAAAATCATAGTAGCTATGTATGTTCTAGTACAAGTGGAATATAATAAGACGTTTTAAATGAATAGTTAGCAAATGCAAACTGAAAAAATGTATTTTTCTTTAGAGAAATACACACGTGAATATAAAGGTTCACGTGTTAAAAGCCAGTACAAAAACGTCTTCACGCTATGCATGGTTGTATGGCTCCATTGCCAAAATGTTTCATCCATCGAGGGAGTCAGACAAACTGTTTCCTCAGAGAGGCATCCTCATTCGCAGCGTCTACTTAAGCGCGAAGTGGGTAAAATTGTTTACAAAGATTATCGCGGCAGTGCAGTAGTTGTCTCTGGAAGCGAGAAAGACGGAGTAAAGCTAGTGATTCCCCAAAGTAAAATTGGTGGTCATCTTGACAGTAAAGACATTCACTTATTCATCCCATCTACGCCACCATCCTCACTAAGCGATGAATTGAATGACAGCGATGAAGAAGTAACTCTAGCCAACTGCTTCGAGCACTTGATTGAGGACATTTATGAAATAGAGTTGTACTGTATGAAAATTGCCAAAAATGTGAGTGCCAACTCTGCCATTTACTTGTCCGTTCTGGAAGTTAACGCGACTAGCAGCACACTTGTAAACCGCTTAGAGCACATGCTCCACCTAATCAGAACTCACGGCGTTAAACATGGACCAGTCCACAGCTTGGAGAACATGACCAAATACTTGACTGACTTGGTGGAAACTGGTAGAGAATCGATTTCGTCGGCCAGAAACTCTTCAAAACAAATCGAATCCTCTTTGACGCGTGTCCATGACTCCCTGGAGAAAGGTATTGAAATATTGAACGAGTTTGAAACCGCCCTGTACGGTCAATTCTCGGCAAAGTCTTGTGTACTCGACGTTGTTGGTGACAAACTCAAGCAAGCCAAGTTTGGAATGAAGTTACTTTTGAAGTTGCTCACAAAGGACTCAACACTTATAGGCACCCTTAGCCATACCGTGCAGATAATGTATCAGGTAACTTTGAAACTTGGACACTCGGTCGAGCCCCATCATAATATGTCCCTGGAAAAGGCCAACACTACGCTAGCCCATTTGACAGCAGCCATTTCATCAATTGAGTCGGCCAAGTTTGCGAGTTCCAAATTCGTCCGACTTCCCCCTGATGTTAAATCTGTTGTGCAAGGCTTCGTCGCCAACGCGAACAAGTCTATAGCGGCAGCAGTGCTAGCTTGGTGGAACCCACTCGCCAGGGACAGCAGCATGGACATGGATGAAACTAAAAACTACGCGTCGGTGTGCAGCTACTATAAAAATTTGGACGCTCCTATTATCGCAAAATGGAAACCCAAAAGCAAAGTTGTTCAACTTCGAACAATTAAATTGTTCAAGCGTAAGTAATAATAGAAATATACATATAATGTCCATTTAAATGTTTACTAAACCGTCGTCATTTAAATTGTATTCCATGCAGCATCGACTAAGCCAACATTTATTAATATAACTGCCTCATCGCGTAACAACTCAGTGAATTTAGCGGTCACATTTAGAACCGTTGGACATCGGTTGTCGACAAAATGTCGGCAAGTGTCTCATGAGAAAGGCTCCAATAGATCGAGCATCGCTATGAGCATATCCTTCAAGATCGGTAAAAACCACACTGTGCACCAAAGCGAGTGTGCGGCATGCACAACAAGCAGCAACTACACAAAAGATGGAATGACCCGGACCATTTCGAAGTTTTTGGATATCTCTGCAAGCGAATCGAGTAGCAAGGAAAAAGATGCAGCATCGAATCGACAGACACCGCCGCCAAAGACAAACGAGACAAAAGATCAAGATAACGTGACCGTAGATATGAGGGACATTCTAGTTGTGTTCTTGACCGTCAAAGATGCCAATTCAAGTAATTCCAAGAACCAATCAAGGTCTACAAAAAAGAAACCAACAACAACGTCGACACCAAGGGTAAGTGATAGTAAAGGAAATAGCAGCGCGAAGACTAAAGCGTCTACTAAGGCGAGGCCGTATCACTCTGTGGGAGTATATCAATTCAATTTGAAAAAGTCAATTGGTAATGGGGCAACCGTAGAAATAACTGGAATTCTTGCAGAAGGGAAGCTTACTGTCTCTGTCAAGTTGGAAACAAAATTTCCACAGCATGCGTTCAGTTGCACCTCAAGAGCTAAGTCACTGCCTCCAACAATAACGATTATGTTGCTCAATGTTAGAGGCAATCAAACGTCATCTTCGTCACGTAAACCGAAATTTAAAAAATCAACCGCAATGAAAAAATTACTGGCAAAAGCAGATATAGCATCAAAGCCAGGTAATCAAAACTTGGCAACTACGACAGAGAAATTAGTTGAAACATCAACAACATCCATGGTATCACCTACTAATGAGAGCAATACTGTCAAATATTGCAGTTGCGTAACTACGCTTTTTCTGAAAAAATTAACATCTATAATGAAATCGATTCTGCGACTTATTACTGTATCAATTAAAAAACCGTCCGAGTCGGTAGCACTAGCAGACAACATTGTACAAGCTATGATGGTGCTATTTGATTCTGTGCGTAGTCAAAATAATAACATGTCACAAAAGAAGGCGTTCCAAGGAATTCGACACATTCTTAGCATTCTCGACACGATTGAGACGGCAAGTACTGTTTTGGTCACCTCTAACGATATGAGCCAAATTAAAGTGTTGCTGTCACAAGCTCTACAAGATAGCAAACAGGTCACCCAAATTTTGATGAAAAATGAAACCAACCCGGAGCCATTTGATGAAGATCAATTTTGCGCACTAATTGACGAAAAAGAACCAAGCTCCACCACGGAATCGTTAACGCCACCCACGTTAACTCCTGTACCCCCTGATCAATGCTGTATTTACCCATTAGTGACCTTTAATATTGTGAACGTCATCTTGTCAGCACTACGACTGCTTGAAACCATTGGGAAATATGAAGATTCCAAAAATGCTACTACAGTAATCAAGAACATAGTGAACTTGGCTGTGAAAATGGACTCGGCCAAACGACTGAAGACAAAAGTATCTTTGTTGAAAGTAGATGTAACAATGAAAGAACTTATACTGGCGTCAGAGCTGATTAACGAATGTACTCTGACCCAATCGTATGTTTTCGAGAACTGTGCAGACGACAAAAAGCATGCCAAATCCACTTCAGCTTTTCCCGATGGAGGTTTGTTTACTCAGTAGGGACGATATTCCGATTCCACTTTGCCTTCACAGTGAATACAAAAATTTCTATATTTCAGAAAATGTGTCCTCTGATGAGTTAACCACTGTTAAACCCTCAAAATGTACTAATAAAGTCAGCGTCCTTCTGCTACTCGCTCAAGTTTCGATGGAAAAAGCTGAGAGGAGTTGGACTTCAGAAGAAAACACGAATTTGATCCAGAATTTCGACGCGAATCTGTTTTGTGCATGCTTTGATGGCCGAGCTGAAGGAATGTCAGGGGGTAAATATACAAATTTATTAAGCATTTGCCACAACATATCTGTCATACACCAACGCATGCTAGTTTCAAAAAAATACCACGCATAATATGTGCAGAAAATATGTAATATGTAATATCACAGAAAATATATGTAAGATGCGTAGAGCCAGAAAAAATATGCATGGTAATCACTAGACAATTTAGACATCCAGGATCTTCGAGACTTGTACCTACGTAATATATATGCATTTGTATATTTATAAAGCATAATTAATGCTTACAGATGCTTGTTATGGAAGGTATGCCTTGGAAACATTTGTAGCTAAGAATGCCAAGTTAAGGCCCTCAAACACGCCTCAGCAATCGGAGATGGCGACAAGCACAGGTTAAATCTTAAAATTACAAAGGTAGACACAAACCAATAGTATGCAATACCTAAACTGTTTTTTTTCTATTCAAGCAACCCCCGACAAAAATTTAATATCGGAACGAGGGGCAACTGAAATCTCGTCGAATGCCTCTCAATGTTTAAACTGCGTTGTCCAAACCACAATATCCAATTTTCTGCTTACGACTGCAGAGCTAGTCCAACGGATAATGGAAGAAAATTTGCTGGATAATTACGATCAATGGATAAAATCTTTAATCCAACTTCTTATGGGAAGTATAAAGGCAAAAAATTCGATTGCGCCCCGCTACATGACAGTTGGACTCGTAAAAGATATCAAATCATACTTTGATACAATTTCTAACGAAGTTGTTGCATTAAAACACACCATTAATAAAACCTGGAAATCGACAACAATGGCCCGAGTTGTCAAGGATATAGAAACAACTGTCGAATCAATCGAATGGGAAGCCAGTAGATGGAAAGGAAGGATAGTAACATCAACAGTTAACACTTTGGAGTTAAACGAAGTATGCGGTGTCGTTGAAACAAGCTCGACAACTATTAATACTAATTCCGGTAAAAATTACTGATATCCGTTTGCAAGTGGGGTTCAAAGATAAATATTTATGCAATGTTTTTTTGTAGAAATGACAACAAGTAGGTGTCAGCAGATACCTTTATGTTTAGAGCACAGATTCCAAAACCTGTCAACTACACTTTTGGAACAGGTTGTGAAGTTTCAAAAGCACGCTTCAAACGCGGGAGTTCAAGAAGAAGAGCAAGA
>VICI01002509.1:0-16395 GCA_019593645.1 Akabosia matsudoensis
ATTCGAGGGGTTGTATCTACTAAATTCACAAAACTAACTAGTATAGGCCAAAACTGACGACGACTACTGCTGCTGATTGGTAAACCATCAACGCTCAATTGTACCGAGACGAATTCCACATTCAAATCAATGATTTGTTGCTTAACCTTCTCTAAAAGTGATTTGAAACTAAAATAAAAAAATTTTCCGCCAGCACGATTTGTAAGTTTATAGTTTGTAGGCGTTCTAAGTAAAGTTCTAGCTGTCTTAGGGAGTTCTACCGAAGTTGGAATGTGTTGTTGCAAAATTTTAAGCAACTCATCTACAGCACAATGCGTCACATTATTTTTCACTGCCCATTTCGCTATTTCTGACTTAAAGTCCGAGTTTGTTCTTACATTAACATTAGTCAAACTATCTAAACCACCACTTTCACTTATTAACAATGGGGGCGCATTAAATGTTCTAATATCATTCAATTCACCCCACACAGAAGTGCATTCTTGGACATACGAATTGTCTACGGTATCTTCCTCTTCTCGTGAGTATTGTTGCATTTCTTGGTAGATGGAGTCGATTCGAAGTCGGAGTTTTCTTCTTTTACTGCGTTGCGAAGCCATTTTGTCCTGGGTCAACTGCGGAGTGATTGGTCGAGGGAGTCTTCAGGAACCGAAGGTAGTAACCTATTGCCTGATGTGCTTGAAGTTCAGACACAGACTCGAAACTGGGGCAGCGCCAGATGGATGCTGCAAATTATTGCAAATGAGTTAACATGCATCGCTTTTCATTCTAATAAGCAAAACTTTCAAAACTTACCAACGATCAAGTCGATGATATTTTTGTATTCCGTGAGGGGTTTCTTGTTCTTTCCTTTCCCTGTTCGTGAAAACTGCTTTGCAAATGCGTGGGCCAGTAAGCGTTTAAGAATCGTTGCTGTACGAGACTCTAGTTTGTTTCCTCCCAGAGCTCCAAAATACTTCACCTTAAATATAAAAAAGAAATGAGTGAGTTACTTTCATTTATTACTTAATTACTCAATACTACGCAACAAAATTCATTTTCGCTTACTGCTCGTTCAAAGTCGTCCGGCTTTTCCAAGTACCTCTCAAATTGCAACAGGGCGGCTTCAGTGGTCAAAGGAAAGTCAGGCAAGCTGGCGAAGTAATCTCTTGTCACAGATCCGGATACCGACGAGTTCGATACCAACTGCTTGAGTAGTGACAGAATTTCTGTCTGATTTGTTTCTATCTTTGCGAGGCGCTTCACAATTGTATCCTGGAACGCTAACAAAAAATATTTAATTCAAACAGAGACGAAAGGAATTGTTAAATCGCAGCAAGCTATGTCCTACCTCGTGAGTCTGGGTTGATGGCAGGAGTTCGTTGATAATAACGATGCGATGATTTGGGGGTTCCCTCATTTGTGTGAACGGAAATGTTGTTATCTTCGGCGTTCAAAACAGCGTAACTTGGATTTGATTCGGGAGTACACAAGGAAAGGCCACTATGGTTTGACACATTACCTCCCTCCAATATCACTGAATGAGTACCTAAAATTGGTATCAACAGGTACAGATTATTATTTTAATCGACAATTTTTTAATCATTGTGGTTTTGTACTCCAACTGGAGAAAAACACTGACTAAGTGGGGCATGAAACGAATTCGGAACAGCTTCGGCCTGAAAAATTTCCTTTTCGCCAACTAATTGTAAGCTAACTAATTTCGGTCCGCTGCTAAATTGTTGATGTCCGCATCTGTTCCACCAACAGCCAAGAGGTCGCATGAAGAGTTGTCCTCGCCACTGCTACTACCTTCAGATTGAAAGATCAAATGATACATGGAGTCGTATTTTAGATAAGAATAATGAAGAAAATTAACAGATCCTCACCATCTGTTTCCGAGTGAAAACTGGGAGGAGGAGCACCAACTGACTGAATACTGTTTGTCGAACCCAAGGACGAAACTTCCACTAAGGATAGATTAGATTCACTTCCGCGGGTGGTCGCGACACTGGAAACAGCTGCTGCTTTTGTCAAAATGACAGGATTTGATCGGGCTGGAGGTGAAAATAACCAAAAGCAAAAATTAAATCAATACCAAAATGGTAACACTGAACTCGTAGCGATGAAAAATTACCATATAATGAATATGGAGTGTGGCGTTTCTTCCGGTTCCCTGGGAAGCGAAATCGTTTCTGCGGCCGTTGGGAAACGAATTGGTTAACTTTAGAACTATCGTTATCCGAAAACTGCTGGAAATACTTGACCGCACGTTCAGCTTCGTCATAAGTGTCTGCAACGGAAAAATATCTTGTTATAACAGAAAAGTAAACATTAACTACAGATTTTTTAAAATCCTTGAAGTGAGTAGATACCATAGGATGAAAAGATCCGCAAGATGCTATGAATTGACCAAGTGTCGTCGGGAAGTGAATTGGGGTTCCGCTGGAATCCTGTTATATTCCGCTTCGGCCAGCTGCACTTGGATTCACTTTGATTTATCCATAAAGTTGGAGCAAAATCCACTGTGGAATGACCTCCTTTCCCCACGAATTCAATAACTGAAAATACTTTTAGTTGAGATGACATTGTAGTTTAATTTTATGTGTTAACACTGATGAGCAGACAGAACACTGGACCTCACTGCTGCAAATTCACTGCGTTTCTCTAAACAACACATGTGTGGTGAGTAGACCAATCCCGCTTTCTGTACTAAATGTGGGATTCATGTGGCTTTTACGTTAATACAGTGTATGCAGAATATATTGCAAGTACAGTGGTAGAACTGTTCACGTGAAAGGTACGTAAATTTGACGCACGTGCAACATGCTAAGTTGGCCGTAAATTTGTACGTTTCCACATCTGATGATATAGGTTGGGCTACCCTCGTCGCACTTTGCAAGTGCGACGAAGAGTAGCCCAACCGCATAAACTTTTATTTTTATTTTTCAAAGAATTTACGTACGTATCTTTCACTTTAAGTTATACATACATGCATGTATGAATATAATAAAAATTATCAATGCATTTAATGATTCAACCATCACTTTCGTCGGTGCCAGAGTATTCATGCGACTCTTTGAAATTCTTCTCAGCTGCAACCATGCTTCTGGTTTTTCTTTGTGATATCCTCGGTCGTTTAAAGCTTTGATTTGTTGGTTCAGAGACTTGATCCGAGCATGTTATTGAACCACCTGCTCCAACGTCATTCTTCAAATATTTTTGTAGGTATTTTCGCGCTTCTTTGAAACGAGATGAAGAAACGCAAGCCGAAATGATCGTTTCCAATGCGTCTTGAAACTTCGTTTCTTCCATCGTACCGCTTCGGATTGATAACCCATTCCCCTTGGAGTTTATTTCTATTACGTGAAACTGGTTTCTTCCTCCTATATTTCAATACAAATCATAACAATTATAATTGAATGAATGATTAAATTTACATATAATGAAATTTGAAAATGTCTTCAGCCTTTGAAGTTCTTACCAGACGACATTATTGATGCTATTGAGAGGGAGTACGATTGCTTTAACAAGATTTGATATGATTCCTGCTATCCGTCACGGAATAATGAATAACTGAAATGACTACGTTCTCTTTTATATCAATGATATTCTACTTCAGAATGTGTGAACCAGCGAGAGCAGTTATTCCCACAACAATTTATTTCAATATTTAAAAATTATAAATGCTTATTCAACGGATAACAAAATTTACTTTTTTGATTACAATGCACGTGTTTTAAAGTAATACATTTTTTACAGTGACAATGGTTCTTAATATTTGGGAGTATTAACTGTCGAAGAAATGATTTAACCAATTGGTTATTTTTAGCTAAATTCACAGAAAAAGAATCCATTATATTTTCGAACGTTCGTCCAGCATCACGTTGAATTAAAAAATATGCACAAAACTGTCCACAACTGTTTGAAGAATTTGGCTGAACTTGAAATTTATTATAGCGTATTTTTTCTGCGTGTTGTTTCATAAATCTGAGAAGACAATTATCATACTTTGTAAAATGTATGGCAAAGCTATCAAAAAAATCAATGTATTTACTGGACTTGCTCTTGTATATTGCCAGCCAATGGGTTCCAGGCTTGTTACTTGTATCCGAATTAAAAACAAACGCAAAAGCTTTCTAAAGTTATTATATTTAGCTGGTCAATTGCACAAACAAAGGGATGTGTATTATGGATATTTCCAGACAGAACAGCGTATAATTGATTGGTATCCATTATGATACTATTGCATGTCGTTGCTTGTCTAATGTTAAAATACCTTGCGACTCCGAATGAACCAACAAAGTTACTGCTTCAGCCAAAGGTTTGGTAAATTTCAATTCGATTCGCACGCTTCCAGTATTTTCGAGAACCATAAGTGAGTCTGTTGTGTGAAGTTGATTGATATCGAAAGCAAAAATAACGTTTCCTTTAGAGTATTCCTCTCTCGTAATTAAAACACCATCGTTTTCAGAGTTCACCCCTAGGCTTTTTAGCAAAACAAAATAGGGTAGAAGATAGTTGTTCTTTGAAAAGTCAATGTTCATTCCTCGGATCGGAATGGGTATATTATTCACGGTTAATGCTATATAATTCAGGTCAAAGTGTTGAAAATTATAAGGATTCTTAGAATAGTTTCCAATGAAGGCTGAATTCGTTAGTCATGCATAGGACAACTCTCGAAGGACATGTTCCAAGGAAGACATTTTCTTCAATAAAGCTTGAGTTTCCTGCAGGAATAGTAAATTGCTTTAAATCTGTTACCGCTAATGGATACTGAGCTGAATGTTGATTTTCTAGCATCCTTTGGTGACTCAAAGCAACAGAGGGGAACAGTATTTGTTTTCGCACAAACAAGCCTGCATCCAAAAATAAGACCTTCGGGTTTCCGCTACCAGTATCTTTTGGAGGGTTGTAGAGAAGTGCAAAGCTATCTTGGCTTCGTGTAAGAGCAATCGACACAGTGGTGTCATTTAAAATATATCTGGTTTGAGCGGTTAAGTCAAGTCGTAATCGACCAATTAGCTCGACCGGTGAAGATGCTGCAATGAAAGTTTTTCTTTTTTTAAAGCCCTGGTTTGTATCATCTAAAACTCCGCCTGCAGTGTCCTTGTAAAAAAGTGAACATGCTCCTTGAGAAGCTTCACCATCATTGTTGTAAGAGAGTAGAGCTTCAATATATGATTTAAAAGCGTAGCAGTTGTTTGTTGCTGATATTAATTGGTTGTTCACCGTAACATCACATTGTTGGAACAGAGAATGCAGAAAATTATTCGTTGTACTTATATTATCTTCAGTTTTCAAATTTGTTCCGTCACCGTTCACTACTTTCACACGTAGGTACAAAAAACTATCATTCATGTCCAAGTATTGATTACTATTTCCTGTGATCCTGAACTCTACCTTACTATCTGAATCAAATATATTGACAACAGGTTTATACTCCACGTAAAAACTTGATTCCACCGACGTTTCCGTTGGCGGAACATTGAAAAGATCACATTCTCCTCTTATAGATGGAGTTGAAAGAGTATTGATTAGTGCCATCATGAAAATATATCTCGTTTTGATAATGGTTTTGATACAACTCGCGATTTTTTAGTTTTCTTTGGCTTAGTTTTTCGATGATTTTTCTTTTTCGGAGCCGACTTTTTGACTGATCTTTTTGCCACGACTGATTGTCTACGACTAACTCTTTTGCTACGAATGCCTCTACCTTTCTGCTTCATATTGTTGATTACATCGTTTCCAATGTCTTGAATCATTCCCAATGTATTTCTTTGCACACTAGAGCGAATATTTGATCCATCCAAAATATCTTTGTATGTATTATACGCGGCTTTCTTAGCATACGGTACAACATAACGTTTCAAAACTGGAATGGAGTATCGTTTAATGTTACCCACAACATTTGAAAACCCTGCACCTCGTTGCTTTGAATAATAAGGAGCTCTGAATTCGTTAGGCTGTAGAGCTTTATGGTATTGCTCAAGATCAAACACATGAACAGTCTTCATTTTAAGAACAACCTTCTTCTGCAACGACTTTAATTGAACTGTGCAGCTTGCGGAAGAAAGACATATATATATATAAGATGGAGCAGAAAATTTTAGAAACATATTATAACCCTAGCGCAGTGGGTAGCTTTGGTGGAATCGATAGATTAAAAAAGGATAAGAATACATTCTCTAGGACAAATATCCTCGAGACACTTCAAAAATCCCCCACATACACTCAGCACAAACGTGTGGTACACAAATTTCCAAGGCGAAAGGTCAACGTCCACACTTCCAATTACCTTTGGCAAGCAGATTTACTTTGTTTGTCGAGGTACAAGTACCAAAATTCTCATTATCAATATATTTTAACAGTAATCGATGTGTTTAGCAAAAGAGGATTTGCGGAACCTCTAAAACGTAAAACGGGTAGGGATGTTACGATCGGTTTCGCGGAAATTCTTAAGAGAGCGAAAACGATCCCTCGGTTTATTCAGGTACGACAGCAAATTTTATTCAAATATTATTGCATAGTAATAACGTTTTACCAATGCATCAGGTTGATAAGGGGAAGGAATTTTACAACCAAAGCTTCAAAGCTTTATTAGAGCAAAACCAGATTGAAATGTTTTCAACACATTCGGATTTGAAGGCTTCTGTAGTAGAAAGATTCAACAGAACTATAATGATGAGAATCCAGAAGTATTTTCACTACTCAAAGAAGAAACGCTACATCAACGTTTTGCAAGATATCATTACATCATACAACAATTCAACACATAGAACTACAGGATTTTCTCCAAATGAAGTAAATAGATACAACGAGATGGATGTATGGCTGAATACAAACAAAGATTTGTGGAAAAATGGGAAAAAGGTTAAGAAAAAGAGTGCGAATTTTAAAGTTGATGACTTTGTAAGATTAAAAATTCCTAAGGAAACGTTTTCCAAAGGATATTCCGCAAACTTTACGTCAAAAATATATAAAATCACAGAAGTTCTTCATACGCTCCCAGTCACGTACAGAGTTTCTGAAAGTGATGGTGCAATAATCAAAGGTACATTCTATAAAGAAGAGTTATCCAAAGTATTAATTTAAAATGGAATATTATATACCTTTGTCATCATCGGATGCAATTGCAACTGCATCTGCTTCAACTTTTCAAGTACAACTTCCACAACGTATCACAGTTACAGAGGATTACGAAATCGGATTGCGTGAAATAAGTTACCCTAGTGAACTGTACACCTTAGTATCCCAGAAAGATTCAGAAATCCAGCTTCGTTTTTTTGATTCTGCAGAGGAATGGCATGATATCACAATAAATCTTCCTCGTATGTGTTACGACACACTCACCGAATTTGTAGAAACTATAAATGATTACATTTCACCTCTAACAAAGGATGTTCTAGTTCAAGTAACTGATGAGCATACTATTCATGTTATTGCCCCCAGAGCTGAAGTATACTTTTCACCTCTCATTGCAGATATATTAGGTTTACGAAACCGTGCAGTAATTAAAACAACCTGTTATTCAAAATCACGTCCTAATTTGCATCAACAGCAAAATTTTCTGAACATTTGTGCTGATGTAGTTAAGCCTCTATATTTTAACAAACGTCCGTGGAACCTACTTTGCAGAATTCAGCACGAATATTCTACAAAAAAACATATCATGAAATCGTTCGAGAGTCCAATATATTTTCCAGTTCTACGTACTGACTTTGACTCGATCACCTGCTATATAAGTAATGATCATGGAAATCCAATTTCATTTGATTCTGGAGCAGTCTTCATGTTGTTACATTTGCGAAAAACGCTAAGACGATAAGATGAGTGCCAAAGAAGTTACAATACCGACACATACAATAAAACATCCATCATCAATAATTGTAAGCGGTGTTAGCATGGCTGGAAAAAGTACATTCGTCAAGAAATTATTACAGTCCCTAGATTCCGTTTTTGATATTATTCCGGAGAAAATAATTATTTCGTATTGCGAGAATGGTCAACAATATTCCTCTTTGAACAGGGACGTAGAATTAATTCAAGGATTAAATTTTAATACGGAAAATCCAGATCAAGTACCGACACTCATCGTCATTGATGATCAAATGGAACAAAGCGGGAATGATTCCAGAATTCAGGATTTGTTTACCAAAGGAGTTCACCATAGAAATACATCAGTGGTTTACATAACGCAAAATCTTTTCGCTAAAGGAAAACATGCACGAGATATGAGACTTAACTCCCATTACTTGATTATTTTTAAGTCTCCAACATTTTTGTCACAAATTATGTACTTGGGACGAGTGATGTTTCCAAAAAGTCGTAATTTTCTACTGGATGCTTACGAAAAAGCAACGAGAGAACCATTCAGTTACTTATTCGTAGACTTGCACCCACAGTGTAATGACGTGCTTCGAGTTTGTACTGGTATTCTGCCTGAGGAAACAAAATATATTTATATTCCTGAAAAATGAAATACATAATCGAATTTGAAGGATTCCTACTACCACAGGGTTTTATATTTAAAGAAGCTTGTATATATAGTTGTGTGAAAAGTGTTAATTGCAATCAACATTTCTTCATCAAACCTCCTTTCCAATTCAAAAAATTGAATGTATCTGATAAAAAGGTGGTGCGCTTTTGTGAAACGTTTTTGCACGGATTAAAATGGAATCAAGGAACTCAACCGTTCAACGTGTTTCGAAAGGCATTATTTTTGCTTCCAGATAACTGCATCATCTTCACAAAAGGGGAGCAGAAAGCAAAAGCTTTGCAGCTGCTGCTTAGAAATAAGGCTGTGACTATCCAGAATATAGATTCCTATGGATGCTCGCCAATTACAAAGTTACAAATATCACCAACGAATACTTGTCCGTTAACAGTTCATCGAATGACGTACAACTGTGCACATGAAAAAGCTGTTGCGTTCCGTAGGTTCCTAGAAAATCATGAGCGAACTTGTGATAAATAATTTAGAGTACTTGAATAAACTTAGTCAGCTCAAGGGAAAGGAACAGATAGAGTTCATCACTAATTCTTCGGTGGAAAACAAAAAAGCTCTTACTGAACTTATCTATAACTTTTTGGAAGGAAACATTCAGGTATCCGATCGAACAATCGAGGAACTGAAGAAGCACAAGACATTCCTGCGCAGTTTGTCAAACAAACAAATAAATTTTGCAAGAAAGAAAACCACCTTATTGCGAAAGCGATTTGCGCTGAAATTAATTTTGTCACCTATTCTAACTGTTCTGGGGTCTTGTCTGGGAAGGATTGCTGTGGAATCTTTCACATAATATGGCTAAAAAAATGCGTTTGATCAGTGACGAAGAATACTCTTCGTTAATGAAAAGAAACAATTTTGAAAACATCTCAAAGACAACCGACAAAACCAAGCAAGCTAAAAATATTTTGAGTGGAAACATTCCCGATGATATTAAACTCGCCTTATACATGCAATTATCAAAAGTTGTACAAAAACAAATTGATGAAATCAGTACAAATGTTTCATCGCCAGTAACTGATAGTGATAAGAGTGAAACAAAAACAATAATAACGAAAGAGGTCCAGGTTGATAATGTTCCAATAAAACCAGCGTTGGAGAAAGAACAAATTGTTGCGAACCTACCTGAAAAATTCCGTGAAAGAGGTGCAGCGATTTTAGATACTTTACAGTCACATCCGGAGCATTTACGGTGGGATGAACACGGTGGCGTTTATTTTTTTGGCGAGGATAAAGCCAGTTCTAATATAACAGATCTTCTGAATTATGTATTAAGGGACTCAAAGTGGCCTATACCACCCATTGGAATCAACAGATTTTTACTAATTTGTAAAAGCTTAAACGTACCAGCCTCATTTGTGAAAAGAGATTTACGAAAAACATTTCTAGACTCTGCACAAGAGTATGAAACTGTTGAAACAAATTCTGAGAGTGTAACAAGAATACCGGACTTCAAAACGAAGCTTTTCATCGGTCTACGAAATTGGACAAATCTTTATGATTCAGAAAGAAGCATACCAAGTGATCATTCAACACCTCTATCATCGAAAATATTAATGGATAGAAACGAACCATTGATTAATAATAACTCAGATGATTCCATATTTGAAAATGATGACTGAGAATACCAGCAATAAGATTTATGTACGTGCAAGTGAACGTTTATATAATCCGGACATGTGTACCTTTCAAAAACGATTAGAATCATTTAAAAACTGGCCAACAACAGCCTGTCAAACTCCTAAAAATCTCTCTCAGGGAGGTTTCTACTATTTAGAAAATTTAGATAGAGTAAGGTGTTATTATTGCGGTATTGGACTACGTGATTGGCTTCCGACGGACAATGTTTGGAATGAGCATGAGAAATATTCACCCGATTGCGCGTTCTTACTTCTTAACAAATATGAAACATGCTCCCCGAAATCATATTTTGATACTTTGATGGTAATGATAATTACTTCTCGTATTGTTTAATTGTATGAATGAAAAACGAATTAAGCATTCATTTTTATGTATGACAGGCAAAGCAGCTTGATTTTGATCCTGAAATAGTATCAGAATTACAACAACAAATGGGTAAGCATGCACACCAAGAATAAATAAACAACAAATCGGTTCATTATTGGCTTAAACTATATATATATTCTATTTCAGATAAACCTTGGAATGAATTCATATTTGAACAAACATGTAAAATATGCTGGGAAAAGGAGGCGTTGTACATGACCATACCGTGCAACCACTTAACTTATTGCAAAGACTGCATTATAACGCAGACAAAATGTGTGATATGTCGAACAAAAATAACGTGGTATGCTAGAATTTTCAAAATGTAAATAATATTTTATTCATCAGATTTTTTATTACAATAAAATAACTTTATAAGTATTTTATTAAAACATGATTATGTGCAAGAGTGTACACACCATCATTTAACATATAACGTTTTGAATCAAAAGGCTGCAAACCTTTTTTCTGTAACCGAATTGTGTAAAGCTGATGTCGGTATGAACGAATCAGATTCATTTTCACGCTCTTGGAAATTTGTTTTTTGAAAACCTTTGCATAATCCATATGCCGACAATGTTTCTCAATAATAGATTTCTTAATACCCTTTGCCGCCTTCTTCCAAATACCATCACCTTCAAATGAATACATTTTAGGGGCTAAACCATAAAAAGATTTAATAACTTTAGCGTTACTCTCATCTTTGAATTTTCCCATAACCTTTTTATTAGTCTCAGAAAATAAAAAGTTATCTCGCGGGTAATCGCTAAAATCAAACTCGTGCGCCATTTCCTTCATATCTTTATATATGTCGTTTGTATATATTTGATACTGCAATGAATCCGTGTCAGTAAGCAACAACTCTGCATCATCTCCATATCGTTTTTTGATAATATCTAAATGAAACCTGTGCATATGAAGTTTACTTAACTCAAGGCATGTGAACCCACAGTAAATTGGTTTTGATAAGCAAACCCTTGTATTCTGTAGCTCCATAATTGCTAGATTAGTATTAAGTATTTTAAAAGATTTAAAATTTGGATTCCTAGTGTTTTTCTCACACTGTTCCTGTGTGTTTACAATTTCAATTTTCCGTCGTCGTCTTACATTCTCACATGATTTTCCAAACGTTGCATTTACCATAAATTTAAAAAGATCTTTAGAAAACTTATCTCTTGCTTTCTTTCGCAAATTAGTATTAAAGTCAATATATGGTTTTAACCATCTCGCTTGCCTAAATCTCATGACTCTCCAAATTTTTTCAATAACCAAACCCTTCTCTATATAATATTTTAGATTTCTGTAGTGCACCACATACCTATGACGTGTGCCGAGATGTGGAACTAATTTTTCTGTATTTCCCTTAAAGTCAGGATTAAGACAGTGTTGAAGCTCACTGAGCATGCTCTCTGTTACCACCATTTTCTCTGCTGCTAATGGATAATCATTATCTCTTCTATGCAAGCTTTCGCAATACAAAATGTCACATTGTAACACATAGCCATAAGCACCATCATCTTTCCAAGATAGAATTTTCTCCGCACTTAAGTCAGCTACTTCTGAGGTACTAAGCCATTCGAAATCTGCGTATGGGAGAAAATCTGATAAACTAAACCCATACAAATTGACACAGTCCCAAGGGATAATATAGGAGCTTTCTAAAGATGGATTATAATCCTTCATGTACTTATTGTTTGCATGAGCTTCTCGTTTACAAATCATTGACGTTCCACCACGCATTCCGATCTCAAAAAAGTTATATTGTTCGATGTCTGTAATTTGTTCCAGTTCTATTCCAGTAAATTTGAGAGCTGCATTCCAAGTAAACCCAGAAAGCGTGAAGAAATGAGCAGCATCTAATTTATAATTTTTTATGCACAAATCTCTAAAGTTTTCCATCACGCATGCTAATAAGATTGTGTCGCATGTTAAGTACAAATCATGATATTCCCCTAAATTTGAACAATACTTATTGTAGATTCCTGTCGCGTAGGAGTAATCATCTACGGAGACATGTTCCTCCGATAAAACGTTATAAAAATTTTCATAAGTAGGAAACCTAGTCATCATAAACATTTCATGATTTTTAACGTAATCGTACGGATATACACCCTTACGAGAAAGTTCCTCTGCCTTTTTTCTCCCAAAATATTGTACAAGAAGTCTAAAATTTTGAGCGAAATCTTCATTTTCCTTCAATCTTTCCACTAAAGTCTCTAAGGAAGCATTCAGAAACATCATTGAATCCAGGAATATAAAATCTTTGCATATAATACTAATGTATTTCTCTGAATTGTTTGGAATTACGGCAAGTTTTCCCTCATAGTATTCAAAACCACTAAAAATAAGATGAAGATCATAGCTTCTAAAATTATGTGAAAATATCGGAATCTTGCACTTTTTAAGGGTGTATAAAGCGTTACAATTTAGATGACAACTACCTCGGTATTTCCCAGTCTTATGATCATGATCTTTCACCTTATAATTAGCTTTGGTAAATTGACGGTTGCAAAGATAGCAAATCATAGCTCTTAGATGCATTTGGTTTTCACAATCAGATAAAGGAAGCATTTTCCTTTTCTTTTGGTATTTGTTTTTTACATAACTTGTAAACCTTTCTATAGTTTCAAAAAGCTCCTTGGCAACATAACGACCTCTATAAACGTTGGAATCTACAATTCCATCTTCTCTTGAAACTAAAACTAAACAAAACCCAGAAGGTATATGCTTACTCAACAGCTTAGTTTGCTTCCCTCTCATTTGGTGTTCAGGTTGCATAATTGCCTCTAAATCTAAATACATAATATATTCATGTGGAATAGTTTTTTCAAAATCTTCAAAACGAATTACTGGTACTTTACCATATCTTTTTTGTGGACAGTATGTTTTTTGACATTTAAATCGTTTACAGTCCTGACTATGTCCCTGATATTTATTCTTTCCATAAAAATTTTGACAGTTATAACAAAAAAATTTCTTTCTATATCCTCTGTTTCCAAAAAGTCTACCAATTGAAGTTATTCCAACGTAATGACTCCGGCAGTTTGAATCGTCGTGAATTAAAAGTAAGTCAACACAGGAAAACTCAGGATTCATTGCGTTTTGTGATATCCTATGAAGAGCTATTGGACAATTTTCGTCTTCAGGGTTATACTCAAATATGTTCACAGCGATTTTTTTGGAAATATTTTGCTTCTCAAATTTGGAAATGTCTTTACTGTCAGGAGGAAATTTCATATTGCTAAAGTTATATTTTTTAGCAAAACGTGTGTACTGACTAACTCGATTTCTTGAACTACGTTGTACCACATCCTTATAATGTTGAATTGATAGAAACGCCCACTTAAAGCAAAGTTTGTCTGTGTTTCTTACATTTACCAAAGCCCGTTTACTGCTGAGCTCTGGAGGAATATCTATAAAGCATCTACCTCGTCTCAAAGGAGTATATTTAGCTATCCGAATGTCAAGTCCTAATATTCTCTTCAACGTCCAACTCGAACCAAATTCTTCAAATATTTCAATGACATGATTAATTTGACTTTTAACAGTTGTGTAGAGCATGGGAAAATCTAATAAGGTGAATAAACGATTAGATTTAGAGTTAAGAAAATGTTCACATTTTTCATAATCCAAACTGTCTGGATCTCCACGTTCAAATTCACAAAGAAGGGAAAACTGTAGTTTTAGAGCTCTGTTGTCTGCTGAATTTATTGCCACGATTTTTCGTACAGCTGGTTCCATGCTCAGAAAGTAGGTGTTTGAATCTCTTATCACGGGAAGTAAACCTCCATAACGGTGTCGATACGATCGCAAGTACCCTCTAAACGCACGAATTTCTGTGAACGGTTCGAAGTTCAAATCTTCAGCTGCATTTCCACCGATTTGCGGGTGATTTGATCGTAGGTGCATGTGCATTGTGTTTAAACTTCCTTCAAAATTGCAGGCAAGTACTGGACACCGCTTTACGTATCAAAAATTATGAAATTAGACTAGTACTTTTATGTTTTGAATTTTTTATATTTTTAATTATTTACATTTTTACTCACCATTTTGATATGTTTGTTTTGTTCTGCTACAACCAAAAAACACTATGAGTCCCGTAACCTAATTGAATATTTCGAATTTGTTCGATTCTCTTTGGTGTTAGTTGACTCCAAGCTAGACTGAACAGGGAAAAAGTGTTAATAGCTTCACCATGAACAGTCGCTAAAGAACTAAGTCTTAGAAAATAAATCAATCCAGAATGTGGTGAAAAAGTTTCGGTTTGAAGGGTGTTAAACGAAATGAAGGTCAAAACCACTTATGAATTTCAAGGTTGTAATTTTACTCATGTGTTTAAATAAGCATAAAAGTTTCCGTTGATGAAAAGTCTTCTCATCTCGTTTCCGGGAATTTGTGTCAGAATTTTCACGTATGATTTTGGGTATATCAACAGCATTTTATGCGCCTATTTTGTTCAGCATCCAAGTTCGTAGCTAATAGTTTAGAAGCATCATTGAGATGTTGATAAACGAACTTTGATACATTTTATTGTCTTTTGAAGTAGCCTAAATGTTCTTAACTTATCATTCAATACGAGTGAACCAGAGCTGCCTAAGTTTCTCACCATTCTTCATAAAATTTCATATCTGACGTAATATTATTTGGGCTGAGAGTGAGTTTTTGTCACGTACACTTTGTTGTCTCCACATGTGTTATTAGCGTGCTTACCGTAAATCCTCTAAAGATCGCCCACTTTTATCTTTGTCGTCAATGTTAATCACGTTTTCGCCCCGGAGGACTTGCGCTTCGTGCCTTAGCTGTGCAGCTCTCATTTCTTTCCGTTATTGGTACCCGGTGATCTTTGGAGACCCCACGAAAATTTTCCTGACCCTGGTGTTATTTGGAGGTCGGGGATCTTTAAGGGACCCGGTGATATTTAGAGGATTTACGGTATGATGTCAAATAAAGTTTTATTGCAAAATAATCACATTTTTGGGGAGTTTCCTTGGGACAAATATACAGCTTGTTCTTTGTTCAAGACAGCACCATATACTCTTAATCTCGGTTAAAACTATGTGGCTTTAGCCGAAACTCAGCAAGCAGGAAACTTCTGCGAAGCTCATTCATATCATTAGTTTGTCTTGAAATATTCTGCGCTCAACTGGCGGCTTGAATTTCGCCTTAGCGAAGCCATTTTAGCTTCATGTTTGAGGAATAGAATATTTTCGTGCATATATACAACTGAAAGAGGAGAGGACATGCTCAGTCTTACTCTGTGACCAGAAAACTTTCATCGATTTCAAAAGCTCAACTCACCGTCAACGCTCAACGTAAATCATAACATCTAAAGGAAGTGCTAGTTGACCTTTCCGGTTTTAAAAAGTTTCGTGATATCATGGCTCCAAGTAAGTTTTTTTCTAAGTTTGTTGTTTGAAAAAGTAATTACCAGTTTCAACCTTTTTTTGTGACAGAGCGAAACGACTTGGCTAACCAAATCTCTAGACTCGAGAAAATAGTGGACCTTGGACCTCCTCGTTCCCAGCAGGTTAGGATGGCTCAGCAAAAGCTTCATAACCTTCTAGAATCGATCGCAGGTATAACTTTTAAAAACAACAACAAAATTTATTTTCAAAAACATTTCTAGCATAAATTTTTTATCTTAGCTATTCTTGAAAGTGCTAACTGATTGGTTTTTTAACTTTTAGATTCACCAGACCAGGAGAAGCCAAAAAAGTCTGCTGTGCGTGCACCAATCAAAAAGAAGAAGACAGTTCTGCGAGATGAGGAGGATGAGATCGACTTGGAAGGGGATTTGGAGGATGAGGATTTTGTTGAGGATCAGGATGATGAAGAGGATGACGTTCAAGCTGGTTCGAGCACTAGAAGTGGAAAAAAAGTTGTTCAGAAAAAGAAGATTT
>VICI01002510.1:0-16392 GCA_019593645.1 Akabosia matsudoensis
AAATAGCAGAGATTGTGTAGGATCTTCTTGGTTGTATTTAAAAAAATGAAATAATGACGATGTCCTCTGGGTGTAATGTGCCACCGAGAAGGTGGAAACCAAATGAGACTATAACACTACATTATTATTGGATCAGCAATTCCTCTTCTATAGTATAATAGTTGAATTATTCATGTAATTCATTAATATAGTCAACAAAAGATAAACGTGCTCCTGAAAATGTATCAACACGAAAGCAAAATAAAAAAAACAATTAAATTTTGACGGAAAAAAATATATGGAATGATTTTAATGAGTATTGCGTAAAGATGCTTTGAAACCCTCAACTAAAATGCCTGGCACATGCGATTGTGGCGGTTGAGAATGGAAACCCCGGAGGTGTTATGGAGGCGGGCTTATCAGCCTCATAAATGAACGATGAACGGCCAAGCAACGAAGCTGGTGTAAATAGCTAAAACGAATTAAAGAAACAGCCTTTGACGGAGATGGACTTATTTCTTTGTTCTTACGTGAATCCCTGGACGTAGGTCAGGAGGTAGGATGATTTGAGCCTCAATTGAAAACATATTTTCCCCGTATAGCAATATTATTTTGGTTATCCATGACCGGTTAGGTGAAGCTGCAAATGTGGGTGGATGGAGCTATTTACGAACTTTGTTGCGGAGTGCCGAACGGGATAATTGTTTTCTTTCCTTCCAAGGCGTACCTGGAAGATGTAATGCAAAACTGAGACAGTTAAACCTATTCAGATGGAAAATCCATACTGGATTTGATAAGGGAAGAGAAATCTGTGATTAGTGAGCTTCAAATGTCGACACCACAAAGGTCGAGAGATCTTATGCAAAAATTCCGGACCAAGAGCAAAAGCGACAGAGGGGCTTTGCTTCTTGGCGTTTATCGGGGTAAAGTGAGCGAAGGTATTGATTTTGTTGATGATGAAGCTCGGGCTGTTATCAACTTTGGAATTCCCCACGCTCCTCCAAGCTCACCGGAAGCAGCAGCAAGAAAAAAAGTGTTGTCGAGGGAGGACTACTGGAACTGGTACAGAACAGATGCAATGCGAGCAGTTAATCAAGGACTTGGCAGGTCTGTGCGGCATAAAAACGACTGGGGAGCGATTATTTTGATTGACCCACGATTCGGCCAGGCAGAGTATCAAGATCTCATGCCTGGCTGGATTCGTGATGCTGCAGAGGAGTACAGCGACTTCGACAGATGTCTTAACGACGTTTAGAAGTTTGTCGACGATTTTATGGAATAGAATGAAATGTTTTTTTTTCTTTAAAATTTCTCTTAAAATGAAACTAATTGTAAATGAAGGTAAATGAATGAAGTAAATCTAAATTCAAGATAAAACGTTTTCATTATATGATGCAACATGCATGCATTATCGTCAAGCACATCGCGATATGCTTCTGTGGACTGTCATATTTTTCTTTAAAATGGCATTTTAAAACCTGGACTGCATGCACGCAAAATATTGTCGATGAGTAAACAATGCACGATATCAAATTTATTCATAAGAAATGAAATAGCTTCACCTATCAAACTACAAACTAGGCTACCAGAGTAAAAGCGTCCGCTCGACAAAGGAAAGAAAGCTTTTGAAGAAGGAACTTATTTGTTCAGGAAGATGTCCTGCTGCGATAAATAGATCAGCTACCTATTCGATATTCTATTGCCCAAACTTTGTGTCATCGGGAGAAATGTACAGGGACCGCCATAAATAAGTAACCCTAAGCTTTTATGTTTTTTATTTTCCTATGTGGGGTTGTTTGAATTGAAAAACGCCGTAAACAAGTACCCCTTTACTTTTCATTGCAAACTTCGACTCGTGGTTCGAGTTTGAGCCCCTGTAAAAGGGAACACAATACGTTTTCCTTTGTTTTTAATAATTCGATTTTGTTTTTCTGATTTCATTTATTGTGTGTTTTCATCATTTCCTACTGCATTTAAAACTAAAAGAAATGCTGTTCGCTCATGAGAAAATCGAACGAAAGGTTTTCGCGATTTGTTTTCTTTCGAACCGCCAAAGAAAACATGTTGTGTTCCCTATTACGGGTGCTCAAACTCGAACCACGAGTCGAAGTTTGCAATTAAACGTGAAGGGGTACTCGTTTATGGCGTTTTTCAAACAACCCCACATAGGAAAGTAACTCCCCACCTGGCAACTCCCCTTGGTAAACTAAGGCTCCCCTGAAAAAAAAAATATTTTCTTAAAATACATCTTCGTCGTTTCTTGGCATCATGATTGTACTAAAAAATGCAAATGAGCAAAATGTAGTCAGATCATTTACATACATACAAAATAAGGAAGCGTATGCGGTGGTTTGTTTTTGTAACTCATTTACATGCATAAAAAACGAAAAAATGTGTTATACAAAGTTGTTATCTCATAGTCAGTAGGCATTCAAGCCCTCACAAACGGAAAAGTTTTTTTTTACTTCGCAAGAACGAATTACAGAACTGTTGTGACTTGATTTTCGTGTTGTTAACCATGCTTTCGTTTTCGTACGTACTATACAAAGTATTCAAATGCACAAAAAACGTTTTTCACTAAGTCATTTATCTGCAGCCAGTTTCCATGTTCAGGATTACACCAGTTCAACTAAAACCATTCCACCGGTAGGTGGTAGGAGAAAAACTTGTTTCCTCGTGCGTGCAATAAAATTACTTTCTTTCGGGAAATAATTCAAGAAATTAGTTGGAGGTAATAAATGTGTCAAACACTTACTAGGGATCCGGCTTATTTCGACAAAAGTGTCTAATCTGTGGTTTTTTTGTTTCAGTTTAAAATGGCTGCTGGCGTGCTCCCAGATTTTTTCTCTCCAGTTGTTATCGCAACAAGGACCGGTGAGTCAACAGTCAGCTTTAAAAAACGTGACGTGAAAAAGTATTTGAATACCTTGGTGATGGAGGATCAACCCGTGTCACTGATCACAATATTGGGCGATGACAAAGAGAACTTTCGAAAGCTCTTTACATCATGGCTGGTGTCATATGCACACGCTTGTTCCAACGGAATTCCTGTATCTTCGCTGAATCTCTGTGGACGAAACTCGCTTCCGGAAGCACTGCGTCAGTGCGATGGAAAAGACGATGTACTTCTCTGTAAGGTTCCGTTCAAACGAAAAGGAAGCGTTTGTTTTGTTCTTTACGCGACCAGTGCCGAAATCTGTGAAACATTTGCAGCTCTGGCATCATCAGTAATTTTGACGTATTCACCAGATGAAGAAGTAAGACCTATTTCACTTTAAATCCAGGATACAATTACGTTCTTTGTATAGCATTTGTATGATTTTTAGGAACGATTATTGGACAAACTTATCAGTCTGGATGTTGTATCCAGCATGGCACAAATGGTTCACCAGTTCCCCGCTGACCTCACTGTTCAACCAGGATCCGTAGAAGAATTAAAACTGGGGCAAAAGTTTCAAACTCATCTGGGTATATAAACTTATACTTTACTAATTATCTTATGTACATTCCAGTATAATATAATAATTTGGAACGAGTTTTTACAATATTCTCATAATATCTTTCGACCAGAGAAACTTCAATTTCCTGGGAAAATTGATTCCATGGGAGGAAAAATCTACCTGTACAGATTGGTGGCGTTCCTAGAAGGAGTGTGCCGAGCAGTGAATTCCAGTTTCAACGACTCCGGGTCGGATAGTAACTCTGAATCTTCAAATAGTCAGTCATATCCAAAGGCACCTGCAGCAAAGGTTAGCATGATAATTTGTTATAAATATATTTTAAAACAGAAAAATCTGCTCATAAAATCACACCGTTTTGTATGCATACTTCAGGGAGCTCTGAAAACTTAGATCTTAGGCACTTAGGCATAATTATGAAAGTCATCAAGTAGAGAGGGTCGGTGATCAAGCCGGTACCTTGTGTTGTGTGAACATATACTAAAGCTTACGCTTACCTTACGCTTTTAATACAGGTAGCAGAGAAGAGTTCATCACTAACCCAAACCCAATGCCTGGACGGAGGAAGCCACGAAGTCACGGCTAACGATCTGTTGGTATGAATCTCACAAAATGTTTAGTAGTAGACCTTTACGGAATCATTATATGCTAAGCAAGTAATATATCGTTAACTGATGTGACAGAGCTCGGATATGGAGGACATGGACGTTGACTGTATGTTTGGTATGGTCCGTTGCTCGATGCCGAAGGCAGGCATCGAAATGCCCCTTGAAACGGTTCCCTTTGAAGTACCATGTCCAGTTCGCGGTTGCGACTTCAAGAAAATATATGAATGGGTTTGCTGTGAACCATCCTGTCAGACCATTTTGCAGTTCGACTTTCGGGGATTTGTTTACTGCAGATGTGGGCAGTCTGATGTGAAGGAGTTGAACTTCAAATGTCCACTACAACGGCAAAACTGCTTTGAAAACCCGAACCCAACACTGTTGAACTTGTCGATTGGACAAATCAAGCCAATGAAGCAGCTTAACATTTTGATTCTGGGAGAAACTGGAGTCGGAAAGTCCACCTGGATCAACGGATTCGTCAACTTTTTGTCGTACGAGTCTCTCGATGCTGCTGAAGCTGGCGAGCTGAAGACTTTAGTGCCTACGCAATTCACTGTTTACAATGAAGAATTTAACGAAATTCTTGTCTCCACTGGAACGGACCAGAATGAAGTCAATCAAGTTGGTCAGTCGGCAACTCAATCTGCACAAATATACCCATTCAAAGTGGGTAAAACCTTAATCCGAATTGTGGACACGCCCGGAATCGGTGACACTCGTGGCCCTGCTCAGGATCAGCAAAATTTCGAGAATATTCTCGGAACCTTGGCGAACATCGACGTTCTCCATGGCATATGCATCTTGCTGAAGCCAAACAACGCCAGACTGAACGTCATGTTCAGATTTTGCATTAAAGAGCTTCTAACGTATCTTCATCGGGATGCCAGTAAAAACATCATGTTTTGCTTCACCAACTCGCGAGGAACTTTCTACCGGCCAGGAGATACGATGCCCGCATTGCTAGGCCTTTTGAAGGAGAACAAGGATGTTAGTATTCCAGTCGACAAGATGAACGTGTTTTGTTATGACAGCGAAGCGTACAGGTTTCTGGCAGCTATTAAGAACGATCCTCCGGTTGTTTTCGCAACTGATGAGCGAGAAAATTTTTCGAACAGTTGGACAAAGTCTATTCAGGAAACCAAGAGGATGCTGGAATACATAAGTAAGCTTCGTCCACACAAACTAAACAGTACCCTAAATTTAAACAACACAAGGCAACTTGTCCTTAAACTTGCGAGACCATTGGCGGAGATAAACCGCAACATCCAATACAATCGCAAAATCCAGGAGGATCATCGAAATGACATTTTCAGGACCAATGAGACAGTCGATGAATTACTACGAAAACGGATGACGAAACGGACGACAATTAAAGTTCAGCAACTGAGCCACCCTAAAACTGTATGTTCGAACAAGGCATGCGTCAAGGTCTGGCATTTGGACAAAGATTTGTCGACAAATGAATACATCACGATTTGCCACGAGCCATGCCAACTAACTGGAACGCCTGCAGACTCAATTGGCCACATTAATTTGATGGGTTGTTGGGCATTGAAGCACAATAATAACAACTGTAGGATATGCGGACATGGATACAGGGAACACTTGCATGTTTACTATGATTCAATACAAGTTTTGGAAGACGTGGTCGACCAGTCAGTTGACGAGGCTATCAGAACAAGCCAAAGCGCAAAGGAGATAAAAGAAAAGATGATCATAAATCAAACCAAGCTTCTCTCTGAATTTGACTATGAAATTCAGAAAATTGAAGAATCGTGCGCATATTTTGCAAAATTCCTGAAAATGAACGCGATTACTCCATATAACGATGCAGTGGAGCAATACCTGGACCACTACATCAACGAAGAAATGGACAAAATTGCATTGGGTGGGGACCGGACACTTTTAAATGACTTGATGAAGAATAAAAACTCGTATTTGGAGCAGAAAGGAATTCTGGATAGATCACTGCGAACTGGGAGTGGGCTATGCGGGGAGACTCCTTTGAAGCAAGAGGAGATTTGGAGGCGAGTTGAAGAATTAAAAAACCTCAAGCATTCTGGGACAAGTTTGAAGGAAGCGTTGGCTTGTGTAACATACACTCAACGCGTTGAAATTCACACTCCGAGAAGCGTGTTGTCTCATAATGATGGACTTTACAGGAGAATCAGAACGCGAGGTAAAAACACGGCTCATTCACTTTATGATTGGTTCTCTTCTTATTTGTTTCGGTAAATTGTCTAAAAACTTTGTTTGGATAACTACTTCTGGAAAAGTTCTTTCTCAGCAGCAAAAGTTCCTAATCAATTTGTAGTTGGTAGTATGAAATAGTTTATAATTTTGTGTTATTGATTGATGCTCTTAACAACGATTTTTTTTTCTATAAACTGTAACCAAAAATAGCATAGATTATGTTGTGTTTTGTATGTATTTAAAAAATTAAATAATGACGATGTCCTGGGTGTAATGTGGCACCGAGAAGGTAGAAACCAAACGAGAAAATCACACTTCATTATTATTGTATCAGCAATTCCTCTTCTATAATATAATAATTGAATTATTCATGTAATTCATTAATATAGTCAACAAAAGATAAATGTGCTCCTGAAAATGTATCAACACGAAAGCAAAGTAAAAATAGAATAAAGTGATGATTGAAAAAAAANTCAGCAATTCCTCTTCTATAATATAATAATTGAATTATTCATGTAATTCATTAATATAGTCAACAAAAGATAAATGTGCTCCTGAAAATGTATCAACACGAAAGCAAAGTAAAAATAGAATAAAGTGATGATTGAAAAAAAATATATATATGAAATGATTTTTAATGATTATTGCCATTGCGTAAAGATGATTTGAAACCCTCATCTAAAATGCCTGGCACATGCGATTGTGGCGGTTGAGAATGGAGAACTCGAAAGTGCAATGGAGGCGGGCTTATCAGCCTCATGAATGAACGATGAACGGCCAAGCAACGAAGCTGGTGGAAATTGTTAGCTAAAACGAAGTAAGGAAACAGCCTTTGACGGAGATTGACTTATGTTTTTGTTTGCTTTTTACGTAGTTCCCCGGACGTAGGTCATTAGGTAGGATGATTTGGGCATCGATTGACAACATGTTTTCCCCGTTTACCCACTGCCAACTGCGCGTAGTTGATGATCGTGTTGAGAAGAGTGTCTGTTTCCGTGAGTGATTGATGACTGCTTGATGACCATGTGCAAATGTTGACTACATTTCGTTACTAAACTTCCAGCAAACTATATGGATGCTCACAATTTGTGAAGATTTTCTAAGTCAAGTTGCTTTTAACTTATGCATGCATTATGCAGTTATTCTAATTAAATCAATGCAAGTTATAACATTCCGCTAGTGTACAAAAATAATTTTCAATCTATTTCCTTTTCAGGAGCAAATATGCAAATAGGCTAACCAATCAAAATTCCAGCTCTCCGAAAAAATTTGAAAATATTTTGATGCTGTTAATGCATAGCCCTGATAAGCCTTTTTCTATGTCTATCCGACACGAAAACAAAAACATTCCCCAACATTTTAGGCAAAAAATGTAAATATTTACACTCTATTTTTAGTTTCATTCATGGCGATTTGCACTCATTCTGGCGTACGCATTTAGTAAGGAAAATTAAACGCACGATTCTCAAAAGTTGCGAAAGGTGTCCATATTACATGATTTTAACCAGATCTTCATAATGCGCTTAATACTTGATCTGCATATCATTGACGATGGCAGCGATTCGTCTGTGACTTTGGCTAAAGGATGCCAGAGCAGATCTGAGGCTGAGGTCCAAGTCTCAGGTCCGTCCGTAAGTCAAAGCGTTTCTGGCGTTTCGCGATGATAACAGATGGATGAACGGACACTCTAAACAATCTTGTAAAATAGCTTTCTCCGCCTAATAAATTTTCAACCATTCCAATCTTTATAATCCGCCAATCATTTGTTATCATAATCATAAACGACTTGATGTTCTCACTTATTAGGACGTACAGCATTTTGGCTAATTATTGATCATATATAAACCTCGAAGAATCCGTCAGGGAGCATCACTCCAGCCAATTCATTTTCAGGAAACTAACAGCCAAAGCGGAGAATTGATACGAAACGGGAAAAAAAATCCAAACATGAACAGGTACGAATTGTTAATTTAATACTGATTGATATGACAACGTCAATTAAAAAGTTTAATGTTTTCTTCTCTAGGCAATCCATGTTTCTTGGAGTCCTTCTGGTCGCCGGGATTGTATCTGCGGCAGCGAGCGAGGAAGAGGACATCAATCCCGAGAACGAACACCTTCTCTCAGACGTTGTTGACCATGACGACAATGAGTTTGTTACTCCATACAACTTCCGGTCGGTCATACCTTCAAAGAGCGATGTTGGAAAGAAGGCGTGCTGCTGGAGGTGTAGGTCTCCTGTAAGTTTTGAATCAAGGAAAATATGCATACATAGGGCAAATTTCTCAATAAGAAACTGAAGTTTTCATGAAATTCATGTTGCCGTTTGAATTTTATAGTGCAGCGGCACAACTTGTTGTAATAATGGCTATCCACAATGTTGCCGTGCCAGCTCTCGCTGCGGATGTTGCAGATGCAGGGCCTAACTAAAACAAAATCTCGCAAATGTAGTAGATCGTGTCATTCAACAGTCAACAACAAACTTTTTAAAAAAATGTATAGACAAGTAATTAAAGTATAGCGCATCTATAATTCATTATTTAAAACGTTAAGCATACATGATTTCGCAAAGTATTGTACGAATAAACCAGTTATAAAATTAAATTCTTGAAATTATTTCGGAAATTTGAAGCATGGAATTCGTACCATCATCGTCTAAGCGAATGCCCATGCGAATGCAGTAAATAAAACCCGTCGCTGGGGGAGAAAAAGTCGCAAATATCGTTTTTCGCAGGCCACCGGCTGGACGTGTCTTTGTTCAACACTGCTTTACATTTTACTCTACTTTTCTCAAGTTCCCCCACTAAAACCAGTAAAAAATCGAACAGAGAAAAAGGTAAACACTTTTGCCTTTGTCAGTTTCAGAAGCGACATGTGTTTTCGTTTTCTCCTCGTGACGGATGGATTTTTGTTTTGTTTTGCTGTGAAAACAAGTTTCGACTGGTTTTTTTTTGGAACATGTTGACCTAGACCTTCAGGTAAACAGATTTTTAAAATACCATCGATGGGGACTTGGGAACTGAGTGAGTTTGTTTTTTCTGTGTTTAATTTAGAGTTGTCTTTGTTTTTCTTGTTGGAACAGTGTTTCTTTGGGTAGTTAAGGTGAAGACAAGTTGAACAATAATGGGCGACTTGGACGAGACTGAGCTGGTGACTGGATCCCCGGCTGGTGACGTCTTCGACGAGTTCGGCGAGGATGACGAATGGGATGAAGCTCTAGCAAAGATAAACATGGAGATGGGCAATTCTGAAGACATTGTTCCTCCTCCAAACACGTGCAGTCAGACTTACGAGTATGACGGGGTCAAGATTGAGTTCCCCTACAAGGCGTACCTGAGTCAGCAGAAAATGATGAGGAAAATTATCGAAGGAGTGACGACAGGCCGACATTGCTTACTAGAATCGCCCACCGGAACAGGTAAACAAGAAGACTAAAAACGCTTGTGAAATTTTAGTCAAGGTGTAATCAAGATGTTTGCTTACTACAGGAAAAACTGCTGCACTTCTGTGTGCCCTGCTTGCCTGGCAACAAGACTGCTACCGCCGATTCGAAAATTGTGCTAAAATCATCGACGCCCGGGCAGAGGAAATGGGCGGTTGCCAGGAATGGTGCGGCCTGTATCGGGATAAGGAAAACACTCGAGTTGTCGTTGAAATCAAAAGGGGTTATGTTATCCTCGTCTCCCTGAAAACAGAAGAATATGAGGACTCCTTCGACTATGAAGACATGTCGACATCTTACAACCGCGCAGACGTTTCACCAAACTCTTCCCCGAACAAATTAACTTGTGACGCCAAATCGCCAAAGAAAATGAGCCAACCCAGCCCAAGAAAGAAACCAAAAAGAACCATAGAGGAAGTCAGTATGAAGAAAGAAATGGAGAATGCCTGTGACTATTGCATCAAAAAGTTTGTCATTGATAGATCCCGCCCCCCTAGGATCTACTACTGTACTCGAACTCACTCCCAGATACGCCCAAGTCGTCAAGCAATTAAAAGGAACTTCTTATAAAAACGTTCCCATGACGATTTTAGCCGGAAGAGAACCAACATGCATAAATGAGCGGGCCTTTGGAGGAGCCCAAGCCGGTAGCCAAGGCCAAGATCCCTCCGCAATTGTCGAGAAGCAAACACTGGACGACCAGTGTAAAATCCTGAGAGATAACTATAACCGTCGTATGGCAATGCAAGAAACGATGAAACCGGAAGACTACCAGAAAGCTGAAGAGGGTGGAATATTGCCAGAAATTTGCAGTTATTTTAAGCCCATCCCGGAGTTGACCCCGCACTTTAAACGCTTCCAAGAAAATGGGGCGATTTGATCTTGAAGACATTAGAAAAGAAGGGATGGACTGCCAGCTGTGTCCGTACTTCGGAAGTTATTCCATTCACGCGTCAGCTGACATTATTTTCGGGTCTTACAACTACCTGCTTCACCCTGATATTCGGAGAATGAAAAATATAAAATACGCCAACAGCGTTTTAGTCTTTGACGAAGCTCACAACATCGAAGACATTTGTCGGACCATGTTCAGCTTCAAAGTCGACTGTGAATACTTAGACAACCGCTTGATTCCTGCGGTGGAGTTGTTATTGTCCCAGGCACATTCGCGAGATGCGCATGTCCAGAAGTCAAAGGTCGATGTTCTAATTCGATTATCTGAGCTGTATCGCTGCTGGAGCGAAAAAATTAAGGCATGGGGAAACAGCGAGGTCCAGAAGAAATACGGGCCAAAATCTGGGTCGGCGCCAAAAGCAGCTGACATTCGGACAGAGTTTGGAGATCAGTCGCTGAATAAAGTTCTGGAGGATTTGTCAATGTCAAAAGAGGCGCTTGATAAAATCTTGGAACCTGTAGGGGAAGAGGAGGAGGCTGAGGAAGATGGCGGCGGCGACAACTACTACTTTGACGCAAGGGGGAATAAAAAACATTTTAACGTATCGTCAAGAATTTTATCTTATGTTAAGGGAATAAGACAAACTTTAAAGTATCTTTACCATGAGGAAACTGAAGACGGGGTTGGGGGAATGAAGGATTTCAAAGGCTTTGTCACTGGCCAAGCGAATCCAGGCCGTCGAGCAAGACCACCTTCAGGTGGAATCAGTCGACGCAGTTTTATCCAGCAACAAGCCCAGTCTGGAGGCGTAGAAGGACCTGAGTACTTTTTCCAGTTCGAAATCATTTGCTTAAATCCTGCCGTCGGCTTTCGGGCGTTAAGGAACACAGCTTATTCGATAATTGTGGCGTCTGGAACGCTCACCCCGTTAAATTCGTTTGCGAGCGAACTTGCAACAAACTTTGCCGTTAAACTACAAGCAGAACATGTAATTCCTAAAGAAAACGTTTGGGCGGGAGTGATAACCACCGGACCAAGTCAGATAACACTTCGGATTGGTGAAGCAGCTTCAAGAGGACGTCGTCGTCCAGGACGATCTTGGAAAAATCCTGGTGGAAATTTGTATGACAGTTCCAAACGGGATTTTAGTATTTTTCCCCTCGTATACTCTGCTTAGAAAGCTGTTGGACCGCTGGAGGGGCTTCCCATCAGGGCGTGGAAGGTCAATTCTCGATCAAATCACAACAAGAAAATACTTTTTCCAAGAGGAATCTAAAGATAAGCAAGCCTTCAAGCTGAACATGGATCGCTACAAAGAACTAGTCAAAGGCAGTGGGAGAATGGATGGATGCATTTTGTTCGCCGTCTTCCGGGGGAAAATCAGCGAAGGAATTGATTTCGCCGATGAGCAAGCTCGTGCTGTTGTCACCATTGGAATTCCCTTTTCAAACGCGTTCGCTGCTGAAATCTCGTCAAAGCGAAGCTACAACAACATGCGAGTCAAAAAGCGGCGACCTGGCGAGTATTTCCTCACTGGATCCGAATGGTACACAATCCAGGCGTTTAGAGCGATGAACCAAGGATTTGGTCGATGCGTAAGGCATTGTAATGACTGGGGAGCGCTGGTTCTCATCGACAGCCGGCTTGCCGATCAGAGCAATGGGGAGTACATATCTGGCTGGGTGAAGAACAGTATGAAAGCCTACGAGAGCTTTGGGGAGATGAAGGGCCAGCTGGAGAAATTTGTGGAGAAAATGAAGCAGAAAAAATATTTCTGTCAGTCGCCGATAAGCTCGTCGAAAAGAGCTCATATCACGCCTGTGTATGAAATTGAAGACACGGAAAAGATGGATGTATCTGGCGGGGGCGACATGAACTCACAAGATGATGATCTGCTGACGCAAATTGTGACGCAGGCGGAGTGTTACAATTTGGATGAAATGGCAACCCAGAATGTTACCTTGGCGCCACCTGTCCGGGCGTCTACGCCAATTGGGAACCGAGTGGAGAGTTACAACTTTGATGAAGTGGCAACCCAGAATGTTATCTTGGCACAGCCTGTTCGGGCGTCTACGCCGATTAATGACAGTGACGTGTCGAATGTAGCGGAGTCGTCAAGTGAGCACTCGTTTGGGAGTGAAATTGGGCTGGGGATGGGATTGGAGGGACCTGTGCTCTCCCCAGTACTGCCTGATGATGGCAATGTTAACGGCCTGGGCTCGCAGAGAAGTTCCTCGCCGTCTGTTTTTGAGAATACGAGGTCCAGCGAGGAGGGAGATTTTAATTGCAATGACGACGAAGAGCTGAGAGAAGCTGTGGAACAAACTGAGAGTAGTTTTGACTTGGTCGCCTCGCAGGAGCGGAGAGAGGGGGAGGAGGAGGAGGAGGCGCGGAGGGGAGTGAACAGAAGTGAAATATTTGATGTGAGTATGCCAAGCGAAGATACGAGTCGAGTCGAGTCCTCGCTGGTTCTTGATGTGTCTTATCAGTCAGACTTGTAAAAGATGATAAGCATATAAAACAAGTAAGCAACATGCAAGCAAAAGGTGACGCCGATTACGCAATTTAAGTATCTGTGATAGCGACCAAGCTGTATACTGTAATATGTATAGCGCATTCGCCTCCATTTTTAAATCAACAAAAATGTTTTTAAAATTGTTTGTAACAAAATACCAAAATACCTTTCAGGATTTTAGAAAATTAAACAAAAATCATCTCATATTCCGAATTTCAATTCATTTTTATTAAATTCGGTTTCCTTTTTTTTGCATCGGAAAGCCAAATCTTTGTTAGCCCGGCACATGGCTCAGCTGTCTTGTGGAATAGCATTGACGTGACTGACGGTCTCAATGTGACGAAAATTGCGTGCTCAGACACGCAGTTCCATTACAGTCAAGAGCCAAGCCATGCATTACAAATCTTCACCGCAATCCAGTACATGGTAAATTTTTTACGTGTTGTCCAGCGGTTTTGTTGTCCTTTCCTTGTCAGAAGAGAAACATCATATTTTCATTAGTGCCATTTTGATTTGGAAGATTAGGAACGCCATTCACTTCTAGGTGAGATAATAAGTTGACAATATTGCCAGTTGCTATCTGTGTGTATTTTTGGGATATTTTTGTGTGATCAAAATCAAAGGTCACGTAGTCGCGCTTAATTATTAAATTGTAATTTTCTTGGTTGTAGCTCGTAAAGGGAGATAAAAAAGGCGGCTGACAAATGCAAGCTGCTTTGAAAAGTTTCGGACGAGTTGTTGGTTCCGCTGTGAGTAAATCCAATTCCCGATTAATCCATTCCACCGCTGCAGTCAGAATGCCAATCAAGGTAAAAACTAGAAACATATTTTTATCGCGTAGAAAACTACCAAATACTCAAATTATAAAGTTTTTAAATGGTTTATCAAATTTTCAGGTCGGTGACGCTGTCCCAAGCGTGGATCTGAACGAAGACACGCCCGGAACAAAGGTCAACATTGCTGAGCTCTCTAAGGGGAAGCGGTTGATTGTTTTTGGCGTTCCAGGTGCCTTCACGCCAGGCTGTAGCAAGACTCATCTTCCCGGCTATGTCCAGCGAGCGGACGAAATCAAAGCGAAGAACGTGTCCGAGATTATCTGCGTCTCTGTCAACGATCCATTCGTGATGGGGGCTTGGGGTGAAGCTCACAGCGCCAAGGGAAAGGTTCGTTGTCTTGCCGACACCACGGGAGCGTTCACAAAAGCGATTGACCTTGAGCTCGACCTTGCTGCCGTGTTGGGCAGTGTTCGAAGCAAACGGTACGCCATGTTGGTTGAAGACGGAGTCGTCAAAGCGATCGATGTCGAGCCCGATAACACCGGGCTCACTTGCTCCATCGCTGATAACTTTATCAAAAATTTGTAGAAAAAAAATTTTTTTGCTGGTTTACCTCGGCAATTTAAATTTGAAATTTCTGCCGTTATGTCAAAAGTAATCTCTGTAACTGTGAAAAATAAATAGTTTTTAGAGCTTATCTTCCAGAATAAAAAAAGTTTATTAAAGGTAGTAAACAAATTTATAACTTATTTTAATGTTAAAAAAACACGATTTTTAAATTTGCCACGATAATACATTTCAGTTCTCAGTCTTACAATCAATACGGCTATGATAGGGATTTTATCAGTCAAATCGCTTGAGATTGGTTAACAGTCGATGATAAACGAGAGTCCCCACGTCGTCAGCATAACAGAAATCCAAGTGGGTGAAATGCTTGTATGGAACTACGTAAAAATCTACAACGTTTGGAAGCAGTTGTTGCCAGTTTTTGGGCGTCCTGCAGTCAAACACAAATTTCCACTCACGTTCACATCATATCATGTATAATTTATTGCACAATAAACTTCTTGTTCACGTACCAGTTTATGAGCGTTGAGGTCCTCTGGCCCTACCATAATTGACATGGGAGCCAGGACGTTTGTTAAATTGTATTCGGGAGGAGATCTCCTCCCGTACACAAGCATATTCTTGTCACCGCCATAGTCGTACTCGCAAAATCGTCCGGAACCAATTTCCTGGAGGTAATGAATAATCAACTTGGAGGAAAACGGGGTCGGAGAAACTTGCGTAATCGTTGCTAGTTTTTCCTGAAAAGCGAAATTTGATTACATCAAGGTGAAGGTGTTTCCAAATTTTTTAATCATTATTATTATACCTTTGTAATTTGACCTTTATCATTGCCAAACATGAAGCTAGTGACCAACAAGCAAATTCCAATCAGGTCAATTCGTGGATGACAAATGATGGGAAGGATCCTATGCAAAACGGATGCGGCAACTGGGTGCAGTAATGGAACCGATTTGACTGCACTTTGCAAGGCCTGCAAAAAATATCATTTCCGTAAAACTTTTCATCAAAATTTTTTCATGACAAATTTGTCCATCAAATGTTGCTCCATGTTTTTTATCCCTACCTCTGCTGGATAGGCAACTGGTGCTACTAACTTGAGCCATCCGTTAAAATAGTTATCTTGAAATATACTCGGCCCCAAGATAATCCCTGAGCGAATCTTATCATTCAAGTGCGGTAGCTTCGCAAGACCAGAGAGGAGCGCAGTGTTTCCCATTGAAAAAGCAACGTAGTGAATTCGGCGGAAGCCTGTGTATTCCGTGACGTAGTTAAGTAGCGCTGGAACATCGTAAATTCCCATTTCATGGAAGCTTCCAACATCGAAAAAGGGAGACAGTGTGAGTTTTCATTAAACAAAAATTCCAAGCAAATTTCCTCACAAATTTATTGTTACCTATAATTCCACGAGACTACTCCCAATCCCGAATGTTTATTCATGTTCCCCCTATGATTCCCCACCCACACGTCATAGCCCTCGTTTGACAACAGAAATCCCAACGAATCCTTCACCGGACTGTTTAAAAACCAGTCTGCCGAAGACTGTGCAATTCCATGCATGAGCAGCACAGGAATCCTTCGGCTCAACCGGAAAAGCTCAAGCGCAGGCCCATGCGGAATCCTGTGAAGTTCCAATACAACATTGTCTTCCGTTCGGGTATAATGCGTTTCCACCGGAAAGCCTTGTTTCCTCACAATGTCCACTGTACTCGGAGCATTTGAACTTTTTAAAATTAAACTCCCAAAACCCAACAAACTTCCCAACGTTCGAGACCACAACTGCTGCAGCACTTGTATATACGAAGCCACATTATTTCCAGACGGAACTCCTCCCCCAGGGGGAACAATAAATAACAAAAACACACACAAAACGACCGAGGAATCCCTCCGGAATTTCAAAAGCCCTTTCATAGCAAAAATAAAATTGGTTTTTATCAAATTTCCTACAAAATTTTACAT
>VICI01002511.1:0-16386 GCA_019593645.1 Akabosia matsudoensis
TAACCGTCAGTCATGCCCAAAGGTGTTTTACGTTCTGGCCAATATCTCGCCAATGGCTAAATATTTTGGCCCAAAATTTTGGGACGGACCTTATCCTAACGACATCTAAAGCTGACATAAATTTCATTGCCATACCAGATATCTCTTTGTTTGAGTTGTTGATTCCGGATATAGTACGTCCATAGTGACTTCCTAGTTTGTATAGGATAATGTTGGAAGGCAGCAGCAGGCCAACGACGTGACGATTCTCTTTTTTCTGAACATTTTCTCATCATACGTTGATATTTTTTTGTCGAAGAATTGAAGACACGACCAAATAGCGAACGATGCTTTGGAAATAGCAACATCTTCACGGGAAAGGAAAAACGAAAAGAAATATACTTGTAAAGTTACCATAAAAAATAGCAATAATGGTATCACCAAATTCATGAAAATACATGGATGCATGAACACGTATAAAGGCAAAAAGTAAACCAACTTTCTTCACTTTCATGCATCTAGCAGCTAGCCCTCTGAGCCAAAAAAAAATACTGCTGCTGAATGTTAGAGAAGGAGAAGCGCCTTTTTCTGGAGATAATATATTTCTCTTGATTTTTGCTTCGTTGTAGCAAGTATAAGAAAAAAATTTCCTCCCTTCTTTATTTTGAAGCTACTTCGTCAGGAAGGAGAGATATGGTGTGGAAGACGGAGAAAAGTCTGGCTTACTTCCGTCCTAGCTGATGTTATGCTACCACAGGAAAAATTTCGAGTTTTTTCTTCACAGCTTTACTTTAGTTTTCGTCCACATAGTATAAAACTATTGCAGACTACTAAAATGTATTTACTTGTATAAGTTATACTTTATACGTAAAATAGTGTTATATTTTTATATAACATACGAGAGTTAACATTCACTGGTACTGGCAAGTTTTCGTTTTTTCATCTAAATAAGCTCGAGAAAAAAATCTTCCACTTTTTATGGTTCATAAGTTTGTCCATATCGTAAATGCCCACGTAAGGAGTTATTCTCTATTTCCATGTTATAGTCTCTGTTTGTGTGGCAAACTTTTACTATTATTATTATTTCCAAAATATATCCTCCTAGTCAGTAGTATTTTATAGACATGTTTACTTTCCCGTTTGTATCATGTAGCTTGCAAAGTCAGTTGAAGTTATTTTCGAGCCTAAACCGAAAACTAGAATCTATCAAAGATTGACCAGTACTGCAATGAGTATGTAGTCTCGTTCCCTAATACCGTTTCTGGCGGACAACTTCCTAATATCCTGTTTTATGGTGTTAAAGTTTCTTTCTTAGAATGTTTTTACCACCGCCAAGTGTAAAGCAAGTTCCATTCAAGTTTCCCAAGCAGAATTTTGCAAACTGAACCGACATTTTAAACCGTTTTACTCAACATAATCCTTGTAGTATTGTGGTCATGTTGCACTCTGATTAAAGTCATAACTTTGTTCAGCTACTGCTTTAGTTTTAGATAGCATTGAATTTGCGTGAGGAGTATTTCCAGGGGCAGCAACAATTTCATCTTGGGTATCTGACTATCACCACCGCTGGTACAACTACACAGCCTCCAGCTTCAAACAAAAAGCAGCAAAAAGTTTGGCTTAGGCTTAGCTAATAAAAGGTAATAAATCCTCGTGTTTTATTTGCCCACTAACACTTGGGTTGTGTAGTGGAAGTAAGTGAGCAGAGCGAAAGAGAAAAGAAGAATAAAATTAGAGAAGAAAGAGTTTTCGGTATTTACATTCGCCTTTCTCTTTTCTACTGGTATAAGAGTATAAAACAGGGAGAGAAAACCACACATAAGCATCACTCTAGAAGCCGGATTGTTCCTTCTTTCTCTTTTGCACAGACAAACACGCGGAAACAAAGGGAAGGAAAATGATGCAGCCAAGCAATAGGGAAAAGTGAGTGGCTTTGGCTTTACTACTTACTTTCCAACCGGCTAATCCCGACTGGCATTTAACTCTCCCTTTACATTTTGTCTTTTTTCTTTACAAAAAAACATTCTGTGTAAAGAAGTTGACTGGGTTAGCTTACAGCAACACAACTTTGGTTTGCCGTTGGCTTTAAGACAACAGTCTGTATGGTCGAAATACCACAAGTCATAGACACACTACCGAATAGTCCCTAGAAGGAAGAGAAAAGAGGAAGAGACTTGGAGTCTCATTCCACATTCAAAATCTCCTCTTTCCAAATAAAATTAGAATTTTCATTAAGTGGAAAAGGTACGGGGGACACATACCAACGAGATAAAATTTAAGTGGGAAGCAAGAAGCAATATGAACTGGAAATAAGAAAAATGCGAAGCTCTTGTCCAAACCCTATTCGTTTCCTTGTGAAAAATTCTTAAGGAAGCTGATCTTTCTGTGTAAAGAAAACCAAACCGAAGTGCAGGAGAACCAACGTTTTTATCGCCCATATGCTTGCAGTTGACTGGAACTCGCTTTCTTTCTACTAATAATTAATGCTTTCATCATAAAAATTTAGGAACACGATACGAGTTGAATGATTGAAGAACGGGCGTCTTGCTACAAATGCTGTGTAGACGAACTAGGTTTTTTGGCTCAGAGGAAGGGAGAGCAAGTTTAATACTATGAGAATGGTCATGATGAAGGTCCTAATCGGGCCGAGATTCCATTTCACACTCTGCTGCCTCGTTCAACTTTCCATTACAAAGAGGAAAAAAGCGACGAGAGCAACACGGGATCGATAAGATACCCAACTCTCATTCTGAACCCTAAAATTGAAGTTTAATGATACATTCTTGTACTTATTTAAATGATCGTATTGTATCCAACGATGAGCCATTAGCGATACCACTATTTTGGCCATATAATATGAGCACTCCGAAAGTTTAATCTGTAAGCCAGATACTACGAGCTTTACATAGTTTATGTAATGTTTGTTCACCTCGCTATTACATGGATGTATCAACCCCATCGTTCAAAAACACCATCGTGCTAGGATAAGAAAAAGAACTGAGATGCTACCGGAATCATATGAAAGTAGGGATAACTTTCCAGGCTGACTTGAGTCTCCAGCGAGCCATTTTCCCGTCTGTATACCCATGTTGATTTCAAACCAATTAACTTTACAGGCTGCAAAAATCTTCAGTTCATTTCTCGGCTCAGCCGTCACACTCATATTTTACTCTTGTCAGTCAAGCTCAATTCCCAGTAGTCTACGGAGAATAAGTCCAAGAAAAGCAGAAAAAAAGATGAGCTGCGAAAGGGTATAAAAACTTTTTTATAAAAACAGTCAACATTCTTACATACATACGCAAACCTATATATAGTTTCAGTGCTTATCTTATGTGCACAGATACACCAATATTTTATACCACTAGCTTTCTTGGTGACTTTTTCGTTGAGTTCAAAGAATAGAAGATGGGAAAGGCAAATGGGCGTATCATATACGCTGATAAGGCGTATACACACTTAAGCTTGTGTTTGGAATATTCCTCATGAACTCAAGAAACCTAGTAAATCCTTTCCCTTGTGTGAAAATTATTATTCTTTTTCCCCACAAGCTGAGAAATAAGAGGAGCGTGGATAGACAAGTGGAAATAGAACTGACAGATGAAACTACTTTGCATCTTTACGTTGATTTCATCTAGCACTTACAAGCTGAGAAATTTATACGCTATAAACTAACAACTGTGTTGGGTATTTATTAAACCAAGTTCTGGGAAATCAGAGGAATCAGTATCATTATTTAACCAATTTTTTGCTTCCTTTTCTGCTAATTTGCATGGATATTTATTCCTCCTTTATAAAACTCGACAGATGATTGAATAAAAGACGTTGATATCAACTGATGACGATGTTAGACAAAGGCACCAAGTAAGTAGCATACCCATAGTTATCCATCAGTATTTTTAACCTTATTCCTTCTTGGAAAATTTACTACGTCAAAGTGTATGATACTTCCCGATCGCAACTTTATGGATAATATGCAATCCATTACAGCAAATTTAAGTATAGTCAGCAATTATATGCATATTTGTACTTCTAAACTGTTTCCTTTCACGACGAATGCTCAATTCTTTTTTTTCTGTTCCAGACATCCAATTTTTTTTATTCTGATGAAGACATTTTCACTTAAAAAACTGACAACCTTCGAACACTTGAAGGGTTTCTAGTTTAAAAAATACTGTGATTAGGTAGCTTGCTGAATCATGACGTAACCACGCTGAACTGTGTTAGCTTTTATTAAATTTTGTCGTATCCAAAAATGGTTCATAATTATGCAAGAGCTGAATCGAAGCTTCCAACAGTTTTTTGTGCTTGATTCGTTTGAATCCAGATAGATTTCAATTTTTGTAAATACGAAGTCAAATGCTTCCCTCGATTCCTATAGTTCTTTTCATAATAAGCAAAGTAACTGTCTTAGTCTGAATTGCTGGAGTTGAGCCGACAAAACGAGGAATCATTATTTCCTTTTTTGTTCAACCCTTTTAAACCATTTTTTATATTCCAGCACGAACCGTTTGTATTACGAAGTAATGAAATGTATCCCAACTTTGTTGCTTTATTCATCACACGATATAAAAAACACGGAGCACTGTGTAGTCACGAGAATTATATGGATGCAGAAACATTGATTGACACATTCGAAATGAATATTTTTTTATCTTTTTCCTGATCATTTCCCATTTTCATGCTATAATTTTGTTCCTGCTAACCCTCTGTGCTATGTATATTATAATCGTCCAATGAATGAAAAAATGTTATATGAACGCTGGTGTATGGTGTGCGATATGATGTATTTTTTCAAGACGAGGTTGCTGCATTTTTGCTTCATGTTGATTGCAAATTTAAAGACGTCCAAAAAATAATAACACACAGAAAATGTTAGTGAAATAAATTAAATCTGAAATTCAGATTCAAGCAACAATATTCCTATTGTTCCCCTTATTCCTGAATTGAAAGTTGCACATAAAAAAACTTAAATAGTTATTGATTCGGATGGTACTTTTGTATCAATGAATACCTACATTCTAGACTGAAAACAAGCCAACAAATCTGTTTCAGCTTCGATATCGTATAAACACAAGGATATACAACTTGACAGAAATAAATATCTTTAGGTTATCCTCAAGATTTTAAAATTATTTGAAGCATACACATGTCTGAAACAAAAATTCTCACTTAGTCCGACCATTCCTCTTCGTTGCAGAAGCTGTAAAATAATGCAAGCAAAAATAATTGTGCTGAAGAAAACGTACAAGAAAACACTTTCAAATTGTAAATTCTGATCACAGTAGCGAAATAGGAGAATAAAAACCCTATTTTCGCGTTTCGTAGAGGTCTTTGTGCACATATTACAAGAGCACTAGTTGTGTATATAACAATATACGTTCCTATATTTACTTTTCCTTCATCTCAGTATGCTACAATATTATTGCAAGAAACTACTCAAGGATTCAAAAGATCTAGTGAGCTTTAGTTACTGAGCGCCTTCAAAAAATCTACCTTGTTTTGTGACTGTGGTGGTGTGTTCAACGTAAATTTTCTTTTTTTCCAATTTTTTTGTCTCTCTCACTACATTTTGTTGGACTTGAATGTGCAGGCATGTAACTTCACATCTGTATTTTCCAAATATAACATGGCAGGACTCTACGTGTGTAGTTCTAGAGTTGGAAGGTGGTGGAATATGTAACATAAAAATACGAAGCACATTTCTTCATTTTTTTTCTAGCAGAAAAAAAATGTTGAATGTGCTTTGGTTCGGAAAAGTCAGGAAAAGCTTTCAAGCTTACACATACAAGGTATTAGGGATCAGTGTAAAATTTATGACAACTGACGTTACTAGAATGTCAAATTTCTCCAAAAATAACCCGCACATTTCCGTTCTCGTTCACAGAATATCTTTGGACAAAAAAGAATGTGGCCCTATATCACCATCCAAACACCCACCACTTCAGTGAACATAAAGAATGTTCATATTATGTTATATAAGAGTCACCCTCGTCACAATTTTCTTACCCGGCTTCTGTGAATGGAAACGGGTACCTCTGTAATGAAAAATGCCAAACTAACATGGTCCTGCGAAGTGGTTTTGGGAAAAGAATTTTTTAAAGATACGGTATGGGTAAGCTGCTATGAGTTTCGAAAATAATTATATTTTAATTGAATCTCGACTTATGATAATACGGGAATGGGAAATGACAGTATATAATGGAAATAGAAGATCCAACGAGAAAAATCCTGTTCTGGTCTGGTCCTTGAGAGCAAGACAAAAACTTTTTTCAACTAGATTAACTCTACTGTTTTCATTTACAAGACTTTTAAAAACACAATGCAGTGAATGCAACGAACAATAAAATGTAGATTGCTCACACAATCCCTGAATACGTACTCAACTCTCACTCCCAGCTCAGTTCCAAGGCGATGTAATTTCTATGTAACACTGGATAACTGTGTGAGGTCTTTCTTGCGCCTTTAGTCGTCGGTCGGAAAGACAAGAGAAAAAAAGTAAATTACAACTATTGAGCTCATTTAATGATTTATTCTTTTTTACAATTCTCATTCCAAGAGTATCATGATCAGCGTCAAACCATTTTACAGCCACTCAGTTACATGTTTTAGGCGGTGGTGATCTAAGCAATTTTATTTGCCACACACATTTTACAAGCTATATTGTATATAGCAAGTATACCAGTGAAAGGAAAGAGGGAGAGCATCGGGATGAGCTGCAAAGAATCGCTGATTTTGTTGTCGGATTCTATTCACCAGCTGAGATTGCAAGGACTACACACTTGCTATCGCTGCTCAGTACATAATTGCTCTGTCTTTCTGCACTTGTCGTTTTCCACTTGTCTCCTGTTTTTTCCTTTTCATTAGACCAATCTTTTTTTCACAGAAACTCTGGGTAATGAAGGCAAAATGTCGCCAGCTTTCTCCCTAAATAAAATGAGATCTGAGGGAAAAAATGGCCAGACAATCGCTTTTACCATTATATGCGATTGTATTGTAATATTTTCTCTATCAGCCATGATTGTCAGTTTTCTTTCGATATCGTCCTAAAAAAGTGTTTAAGGAAATTCGTAAGCCTGAAGCTTTTTCATAAGGGGCCCAGCCTGAGAGGAATCTTAATCTTTCAAACTCAAACTGAACATTGTCATTGGGTGACTTATAATGTACATACATTTTGTTTTGTTTTTCCATTCAACCAGTTAAATGTTTGTGTGGCGTGTTTTCTTTTTGTTGATAATGATGATCATTATCGATAAAAAACCATTGAAAATTATGCATGACACTGGTCATAATGAATCTGTTCCGTTGCATCCAAATTAATTTTAACTGGTAGCTTAGCTTGGGTTAGCATGATAACCGGATATTTATGAGACAAGTGTGGTACGTTACACACATTGGACCAATGAAAAGCTAGAAAAAAACATATCTTGTAATCTGTATATAAAACGGTAGATACTTTCTCACGAATATTGCTCCTGTGCGTTCCATTTTTGGTTCTTGCTCGTCAATGTCCGATAAAATTCTTTTAGTTCTCTTAAAACCTCTCGAAAGATATAACACTATTTTACTGATAGCATGGGTTTGTCGAATGAAGAGAGATTGAAGCGTTCTGATATGTTACCGAGAGTAATAATTCGAAACTCCTTTTTTCTCGCTTGTTCTTCTTACCTGTAATAAAAAAAGAGAAAAAAACAAATCGTTAATTTTTATGACCATTCACAAAGTGATTATCGTCTAGATTATTATTGTTATTACTGTTTGGCGTAATACCAGCATTTCAAGTAAAGCTGAATAACTGCTTCCTTTATGTTCTGACTTTACTTAATCTCGAGTTTTTAATCAAACATTGTTTGAGCCATTTGTGATCTGATTTTCATGCTTATGCAGCAAACGGCAACTAAACAATTTCTCAATTTAATGAGCAAAAGGTCGTGGGCATTACTACTGGGAAACTATATGGTACATATTGGAACACTAGATTTTGGGCTATTTTTTCCATCTTTATTTCGTCAAGTGTAGTAGAACAGATTTCATTTCAGAAAGAAGAGGCATAATATGAGTTTCATGACATTAGCGTAAAGAGCAACTAGATAATTTGGTAATGTGATCTTTTTCTTTGTTGTTGTTATCATTGCTTTTGCAGAAGTATAAGTATAAGTAACAATTAAACTGACGACTACAAAACCAGGCTGCTGTTTGATGGTGATCTTAAGCAGTTGTCGTTAGCGTTAATGGCGAGCAGGACAATGTTGTTGGTATTGATGTTGTTTCGAAATGTTTTTCAGGCATGCCCCGAAACCACTGCACTTGCAGTTTTCCACTAAAATAAGTGGCCAGCTAAAAATAAGCACTTTTTTCATAAATTGTTTATCTAATATCTACAAAACGATAAAAAAAGAAGTTACAAAAATTACTAACGCTGTATGGGTGAAGTAGTTTGCCGTACATCTATTCCGCAAACATTATAACTTCAACGATTCCCGTGACACAATAAAGGGGGTTTCCAACGATTGACTTTTCTCATAAATTCAAATGTTGAATGCAAACAAGGGATCATAGATCAACAGGAATAATATAAAGTTTGCGTGATTGTAGAAGACTTTTAAAAATTGTGACCAACTATTATTTTCAAAAGCACACTTTTCAGGTGCTAAAGGTCTTTAAAGTCAACACTACAAAAGTTCTTTTGTATTACTTTCATTCATATACATTGTTTACTGTTGTTTCAAAACCATTAGGAGGAAGCAACACAGCATTAAAGCATTTCTTTTTTTTGCAAATTTAGCTTCAAGATGCAAAGATAAGATTGAAGTTGTACAAGTTATGTTATAATGATTATTACCACAGTACAATCTTACAATAGTACGATTCCATCCTGTCTGGAACTGTTATTGAATGAAACAGTCTTTTGTTTTATGTTTGTACGCTTGCATGGAACACAAAACACACGCATTTCCTTCAAAATGCTCGATCCAAGTTTCTTTCTTTTTTAGCATTTTGATTCTTCCTCTCTGTCGTGCTTTACTTCCATCATCATCAAAAGAGTAAGGGAAAAGTACAACAATAATCATTTAATGGGATTGGGTTAAGAACAGCGCAAATTGGCAACCCATTCATATTCCTACTCTTGAGATACACAAACAGTGCTTGTAATAGAAAAAAGTTATACATGAATTCAGTGCTTACAATAAACGAAGAAAATGGGTACTTTTAAAGGGTGTTTAGGCCTGTTAAACTCTGCTTGCTCACTTGAAATAAATGTTTTATAAAACAATTCTGCCTTTAGCTTTACTGGTTTCATTCTAGACGGAAGATGAAAGGAATTCATTGAATGCTTTTGAAAAACACCCGCCATCATCATCGTTACATCTGCTAATCTTAACTTGCTTCTAAATATTCCAATTTTCCTTTCTCAAGTCATCAGTAGCTCTCTCCCTCTCGCAGTTCTGTATCTTTTCTTCGTTTTATGCTCATTGGGAAAAGTAGCTAACACAATTTGGTGGCAATAGTGGCAACGAATAAATGTTATGTTATGATGCTAATATCTTGCAAAATGTCGTTTTTGTTTTCTTCTTCGGCTCGCCAGAGCTTTGCGAAACGCGACATAAAGGATCAGAACACATTGAAAACAGTAAGAAGTGTTGTGGCGGTTGCTTCGGATGATGCCCCCTCCACTGTAATAGCCGCATTAGTAATGTTTTTGTGAACATAAAAAGAGAGCATAACGATAACAATAACTGGAACTGACTGACTGAGAGATCAAGAAATACTGTATGAAGGAGTCACTCAGGGCCTGGTCCTGTTTGTCTCTTCCATGCCTCATGGCCACTATGTACTTATCATTATCATTGTAAAACTCACTGTCATATACAAAATGTCCCAAAAACAGTTGAACCAACAACACAAGCGCCTCTTCTCTCTACTATCACATCATTTTGAATTGTGAAAAGCAACAACTTGAAAAGAGTGTAGTAAAAAATAGAGAAAAAGAACCTCTTTACGTTCCTGTGACTTCGTTGGTTTGCCATAGACATGGTAAAAAAGATTTTTATGGAACTGTCCACATTAAGACCACCAGATAAGGATGTATTCCTTTTTCTTTTACCCGGAATTCAAGCAAAGAATTAACAGTGCTAACATAATTTTTACAAAAAATTTACAATTGCTATTTAATACATATTATGAATGAATGCTATATATTACTTCTGTGATGGAAGATGAAACCTCATGTGTCATGTTCCTTTTTCTTATAAAAAATTAACTATTTCATTACTCTAAGATTTCAATGAGCTAGCTGTATGTGCTTCTAAGGCCACGAAAGTCAAGTTATAACATTTGAGAAAACGTTGTTCTTGTTGAAGCCCCTTTCTTCTCCGTAAAGAAAAATAGACTTCGTGAAATTCTCTTGTCACATAGTCACATGCAGTGAGCATTCATATTATCCAAGGAAATTTTGATAAGATCCGGCATTGCAAGCGATAGCGATATTATGTAGGAGTTTTTAAAGGCATGACGTATACATAGTTCTAAAAATATTTATTGAAGCAGTGCAAACGCTCTTGTATAAAGAATGTCACTACTATGTGTGTGTATACACACATTATGATTTCAAAGTGGATCTGGTAAAAAAGAAGAAAATATTGGCGCGATGCCCATTTAACTATACAACTTATATGCTATGAGCTTACAATAGAAATTCATAACGTGAACAAAAAACAACCTTAGTGGTTCTTGCAAGTGAAGGTTTAATAAATGTTACAATATCTTACTCGTTACTTTTTATAGTACAACTCAAAGCATTCGCAAAACAATTTTGATTACTTGTAGTAAGCGTCTATGTAGATAACGAACGACCCCATACGCTTGCAATCTACTGGATCGCAAAGCTTTGGGAGGCCTTCGTATGTTGTATGTATAAGAACTGGATGCAAATATCCTTCCATCAAGCGGAAGCGTCCGTCAGAGTTTCATTTGATACAACCTCACTTGAAATTCTAATTTCGATACACAATATGTAAAAATTTGTTTCCAATTGAAGCACAGCTGACTTTCGTCATTTAAAATTCTCTTGCTTTTAATTTGATACCTTGGTAAGTCGACGCAAGTGGGTAAATTCAAGAAGTGAAAGTTTCGAAACTAATATCATTTTTCTCATCTCTAACGCTCATATTCGTCGACACATTCGATAATTTGTCATCGCTTGAAATGAGTCATGGAACAGCAATAACATGATGCTCAGTCTCCGGACAACGGGTGGTCTCCTTTCAAAGAGTGCACCTTTTTCGCACATCAAACTCTTCATTTACCTATAAACTTGTCTTCCGCTCTGACAAACATCGTTTTCCCATCTGCGCTCTGTAAGTGTGTACATATTTACTTAAAACTGTCAAAAAATCAGTCTCGGCTGCAAATATTCTTGGACAAATTTATGTTTCTCCGTACTCTAGTCTTACTGTCTGTGGCAGTTATCTATAGGGAAAGTCTGGTTGTAAGAGGTTAAACCTAAAAAAGAAAGAAAATATACAAACTGTAGAAAGCATGGTGCCATTGGTGGTGACAAGAGGTGTCTTCTTTTTGGCTTAGACGTCTGTCAACCGAAACGACTTAATATATAGGTTCCCGTATGCTTCTTATTCTTAATATATGCATATTCTTCTTTGTTTCACCCATCTGTCAAAACCTGTTGCAAAAGAAATTTCCCTAAACACTTTGATGACAGACAGCAGGATATCGGCAGACATGTCACTTGTGGGGTGTTTACTCAGATGTGAGATTATGAATTTGCAGTGTCATCATCAGCAGTCGGCAACCATACAGTGAGTCAACTCGCGATAAAATGCGAGTTTTTGCAATAACAAAGCTAAGAATAAATAAAAAACTTGATGAAAATTTTCTATCGCCACTTTTTTTCACCTTTCTCTTCACGTCTACCTTTCGTCGGTTTTTACTGAGGCTTTCCGCTTTCAACTTTTTCGTCCAAATGTCTTTTCTTTTAAATGGGCAAACTTTACACATCCGCACCTCTCTACAAACCGCCTAAAAAGGCTAGAAAAATCCAAAGTACACATTTAATGACAACTTCCTGAAAACTATTTTTGATCAACTATCCTCATCCATCACAAACTTGCTGGACGTTGAGTCATGTAGCCTAACACCGTCTATGTTTGTAGATTTTAACGTTAAGAAAAAATTAGTTTTGGTGCTAATTAGTAGGTAGCATGCACACTTCATCTACTCCAGTCACAAAAATAGTGACAGGTTAAGATTGAGGGACACACCGCCGTTCGACTTGATAGCTAATGCATAAAGTATGCTCGACTCCTGGTGAGTTGTGTTACCGGTTTTGTGCACAGGTAGGTACCATCGCTATATCAAATACGAACAATAATTATTGACCAAATCTGGATCCCGTTTAGCTTTATCACATCGATTAAAATAGGAAAAAGAGGCTCAGAGGCTTTTAGGTTTCCAAATGTAGTACCACCAAACATTCCACCTTCCCAATGTTTAATTTATCCTTCACATTCGTAATGAAGATGAATCATTTATAGTCATAGAATATTATTATACACACAGTATGGTATGGTAAGCTAGCTCCTTCTCCTGTTATAATAAGTCACGTTTAGCTCACGTTATCATTGGTAGTAATTTTACTTCAGTAATGAAAATAAAATAAATAATTAAATATGTCCGCATTTTGAAAAAATGATTGACTTTGTACAGGAAAGGCCAAATAAATTAGGCTCCCGTAAAAACACACACAGTTATTCAGATCAGAAAAAATGCCTCCATAAAACGAGAAAACAAGTAACAGAAAAGACAGCACCTGCACATGAGGTACTAGCCGTAGGAGAAGGAAACTAGAATGTGTAATGTGCTTCTTAGCGTGTAATGTTACAGCTCACACAGAAAAACATAATACAGGACATCAAGTGGAAGTCAGTTAACAGACGCATGATTCCACGCCTTCCTCGTCAACAACCATGTAAAATGAGAAGAGTAAATTAGGGCGCACGGTGCCTCACCGAATTGATGGTAGTCATCCTCATATTGGAAGTAGTAGTGCCATAACTATTACCTTTTTCAAAATACGAAGGTTTTCCTCACACACATGCGATTTCTGTGCTCTCCATTCCAATTATACGTTTTGGTATTGTTATTATTATTGTCCTTATTACTGTTATTATTTTCAGCCTATTATCATCCCTGCCGCTCACACAAACTTACGCAACATGATAAAACCTATGGTATGGTACACTAAACTCGCCATTTTATGCACTCACGATTCACCCTTTTTCCTTCTTGAAAACAACATTCTATTGCCGAGCATAGTAGGAAAATTTTGATTTGGATGATATCAAAATGTATACTGTTTACGTGAGCAAATATATGCACGTTTTGAGAAATTTTTAAACACACACTCACAAAATACGTGCTTTGGTAATTCACAGTAAGAAGAATGACTTGTTCATAATGAGGATGATTCTGATGGGGGAAGAATAGAAAATAGCCAAAAAGTACATATAACGCTTATCTTTCTACAACTGTACGCCTGCGATGCAATATGAAAATTTACTTGGGAACTTGCACCGAAACAAGTATTCCTTATTTCATGCTACTAGTTTTTGCATGACGTGAAACGGTTGAAATGTCCGGTGACGTTCCGTGTCAGCAGGAGTTGACATGACATGACATGATGATGAACATTCCTTTATTTTTGTGTACGGGTTCTTTAGCCGAACTATCAGGGTTTGCATTGTGAATGTAGTTTCGTGTTCGCATTGTACAAAAATCTAATAGAATTTGTAGTTTACTGTATCTTGTATGTTTTTAAGTGGAACGTATATAAGCTATAAATAATAAAGCTGTGGACGAGGAGGTAACAACGATACTATCATGAATTTGAATTGTGTTTTTGTTATGGATTGGACTGTTCTTGAACGTAAAATGTGTTTGAATACTTTTTTTGTACAATTCCCTCTTCTATTCTAATTGCGTATATCATGTTGACAAGCACGAAAATACGCAGTACGCTAGTGTAAAACACAGGAAAAAGGAGTCTTTAATGTTTAACTATTGTTTACATGTGATTACAATCTTGTCATTACGGTTATTTTGGGACTACGTTTTGATTATTAGAAGAGGTTCACAAAATTCATATTTTATCATCGGAACTATTACTTTTTTGCTATCAGGTTATTACATATTTCAATTCAATTGCTCCGTAAGTAGTATTTGCTGGATAGAAATATGCATTCAAAGAGTTTTATTCCACGACACAATACAACCGTGTGATCATTGAACGATGATATTATTGTAATCGTGGGTTGGTTTGGCTAACCAACATGTAAGCAAAGGGGAAAGAGCCATAGATTTTGATCTTCACTGACATTCCATTTTGACAGAACAATGGACACAGCATTATGGTATTTTCTCTCATTGCCAATCTCAGTACATTACCTGTATGATTTTTTTATCACAATGCTTAGTAAATACAGGAATCCATAAAAGCTTCTTGTTTTGATACTGATTGACGTATGAAGTTCTATAATATTTTTCCGAAGGTACACGCTTGCATGATTTTGTCTAAATATCAAAAGCTCAAAACCAAACTTAGTAGAGTTGTTTTTCATGACCATTATTTTGCGTATTAGACACTAGAGAAAGGTACATCGAAATTAAAGCAAGTTCTGGCTGAAATAGCTGTGAACTTACTACATGGCTATTTAAAGGTGTCAAGTTACAAAATTGATTTCAGAGATATACAAACGAAATGTCGTTATGTCAGACACTTAAAACACATGCATAGTGTAAAGGTGTGAAAGCACTTCAATGCAACAACAACGTTTATGAAGTAAAGTTAGTTTATAAAGCAAGATGCTTTTACACTTGGAGTACGAACCCATACATCAGCTAGCTACATAAATTCAATGACAGAGAAGGAGATAGAAGACTCGATTTAATTAAATGAGACCTCCATCTGGCAACCCATTCAAGCCTATCAACTAAAGATCAAATGGCCAGCAAAGCTCTAAGAGTCTTCCTCCTTACTCGATGTTTGCTATGGACATCTCACAACTCATTGTCTTGATCATCTCTTTTTTAACTTTATAAACCCACTAGGACCTAGCGTGCTGGTGGATATTACCCTTTATTTCGTTTAAACTAAGGCAGAGCCATTACGAACTAAATCTTAACTTCTCAAATCCAAATGACAATATATAGAAGGCAGCAAGTTTGTAGAACAAAAAATAGTAGTTTTTGTTACACGGGTGTAGCCATTAGTGTCACCCCCATGTCTGTCCACACCGGTTTCTCACTCACTCCACATGATTACGTGAGAAATGCTGACTTAGGAGAATATTCGCTTGGAGAAAAAATGGCTACCCTAAAGGAAATCCAGTAATATCATGTGTGTCTATCATTTGAGGAAAATGAAAAGACCGAGGATAAAACCCTGGAGTTGGTATATACCACATAATATTTAATACAATTCGATTTATTTTCTTCCAATACCCTTGTCGCTCCGTATTGTTATCCCTGTTGTCAAAAAATAGCTGAAAAATAACGAGCTTTTGCTAAATCTGCAAAAATAGCAAAGCGAAGGGTGGACAATTTTTTGTCTTCTGAACTTGCTAAAGAAAAAAGGAATGTCGCCTTGCTAAAGTTTCTACTAAAATGTATATCGTGCATGTCTTCCACGAACAAAAAATGTGTGATTTACATTAACCTTTCTTTTGAACGAGAGATTCAATCGTGTGCAGTCATACACCATAAGAGAATGAAAAACGGTGACATGTAAAAAGCGCCAGGAGAATGCAATAAGTAATACTCACTCACTACAAATAAGGAAAATTCCATATCACAACATGGATAAACGAGGATCCTTTTTGGATACGGCAACTGAAGATACAGGGTCACGTTTTGACTCAATATGAACGTACTTGTTAACAATACAGCTTAGGAATTTATCTCAACGAACGAATGCATGAATTGGAATTTATTTTTATTCCGAATGCTTTCGATAACATGTTTGGTGGCGGCCAACAAACTTTCACTCCGAATACTGTCACCAGAAAAGAATAATAAAACATTATACAAATCCCTGTGTGTGGTCATTATCAGAGAGGAGTTTCATGTTTTTCCTAACTATTCACTACAACATTCCATAGTTATACTTTGTACCTATGTGTTTTACTCTTACTTTACGTAGATGGTCATACATGTGTAATTCATAACGCCCGATGCCTTCCCGTGTGTTACTCTTTTGGGAAAGTTTTTCGTAGAGATAGGATAGGAACAAAGTTGGCTCATTAGTTACAACAACCTCATCTTTTGGAGCAATCTCAATGGATTTACTGCAATGTAATAATAATGCACGATGGCAGACTTGGTACAAAACGTACGAAA